>MU227375.1:1441876-1487368 GCA_018584345.1 Thuja plicata | reverse complement strand
GGGGCAGCGCTGCGGGCGGCGTAGTCCGGCGGCGGGGGCGCCCGGTGGCGGCGCGGAGGCGGTGGGGGGCGCGCGGGAGGCGGGCAGGCCGAGCGCGGGTGGTGCGCAGGCTGCGCGCGGGTGGTGCGCGGGCGGCGCCCACCGATTTGAACTGTGCGAGTTAAAAAACCGCAAAAAAACATTAAAAAATGTACGTTTTTTATTTTTTTTTCTCGAAAACCGTGCCGTACGGCCCTAGGAGGCCGAAATTTTTTTGCCTGATGCTCCGGTGTCCAAATCGGACAAATTTTATATCAATCCTGGGGTTTTTGGGCCTTCCGGACTCAACCGTGAGGTCGGTTTTGGTCCAAAATGCCTCCAAAAATAGAGACCCCCCAGAACTAATAAAAAGAAGCCAGAAAAAGCCTGGCGAACTGCAAACCCTCGAATGCTTCGGCAAAACTCGAACAGCCACCAGCAGGAGAGCTCTGATACCATGTTAGATTTGCTGAACTGTAAATCAACCTAAGAAACCTGCATGCAAACACTGTCACGAGAAGAAGCAAGACAGAAGAGAAAGAGAGCTATGGCGGCCAAAAAGCCAGAGAGTTGAAACCCATGTTGCAAGAATAATTTTCTATTAACAACAATAAAATGATTACAATCTCTTTTTTTGAAATGAAAGCGGTGAATCCTTATAAAAGGATACCGAAACCCTAAAGGCTAAAACCCTAAAGAAATATAAAGTGTTGCCTAAGTGAAACTTAAGCACTAAAGAGTATAATAGGCTAATAATTAAATCATTTAATTATTAGCTAACTATGACTACTCTAACATTTATATCCAATAGAGATTTTTCTAGGATGTATTTGTGTGTTGGTGAAAGTTTTAATAGCTCTAAAATAGAGATATGTGCAGGGGTTTTGTGTAATTGATCCAAGATATCATATTGTCATTGAGTGGATGTTGTCTTGGAAGTTTCCCCCTTCAAAGTAATTTTACTTTGATTTCTAGTGACCATATTGGCATATTCTTTCTCATGTTTATTTTTGACCATAATTATATTAACTCTATCATCGAAACCAGAAAGGTTGTGGATTGTATTGTCATAGGAGTGAGAAAAGTTAGATTTGTTTCCATGATTTTTTTTTGAAGACTCACCTTTTTCATGGCTCGTGAAAGGATTTTTGAAGGCTATGTGTTCTTAATTTGTCTTATGATCATCCACTATAATAACTTCATTATCAATCAAATATTGGATAGTATGGTTTAATTTCATGCAATTATTTGTCTTGTGGCCTAAATATTCCTATGATAGTCACAATAATGAGAGGCATTCCACCATATTGGCTTGACTCTTGGTTTGAATTCTCTTTCCTTGGGTAATATTATTACTCTTTTATCCAAGAGTATTTTCAGTGCCGAATTGAGAGGTTCTCCCAAAGGTGTAAATTTTATCCTAGGCGGATATGAGTAAGCTTTTGACTTGTCCTGATTATTTTGAGATGTGTTCCTGATTGATTATTGTTTTTGATTGGAGGGTTTGACAAATTGAAAATGGGCTATGAAGGTTTCACACTATTGTTATCTACAGTCCCATCATTGGTAACATCTTTGTTTCTCATCCAAAATTTGGGCTTCTCACTATTGTTGTTGCTGTTTTGATTGTTAGGTGAACTTTTAGTGTCTTTGTATAGTTTTAATTCGCCATTTTTTACTAAAGCCTCCTCAATGGAAATTCCATTTTTGATCAATTTGTCAAAAGAGACTGGACATTGCAATTGAAGTCTGAAACTCATTTGTTGGGTCAAGGTGTTTATAAAGATAGCCATCTTTTCATTTTCTGGGATAGTGTGTGGATACTTAGCAAAGAGTTTCCTCCATCGATGTAAGTATGTCAAGAAAGCTTCACCTTCATTTTGTCTAGCATTGCAAAGATCCAACATGGTTATATCATGCTCAATGTTGTATGAATATTGACTGACAAATTTGCTCACAAGTTCTTCAAAAGATCTAATTCCACATGGTAAGTTGGAGAACCATTCCATTGCTTGGCCACCTAAACTTCATCGAAACAATCGCATTAGATACATGGGTTCATGACTAAAGTCCATACTAAGGGTAAAAAACTCTCTGATATGGTCTTGGGGATCTGCTGTACCCATGTATTTAACAAATTTAGGCGATTCTACATTTGGTGGAAAGGGTGTCATATTCAAAGTCTTGTCAAATGGGTACGGGAAAATGCTTTCTAAAGTGTATTGCTTGTGGGAAGTCCCTCTTTTGATATCATCAAGTTGTTGTTGGAGATATTGAATGTGTTTTTCTAAGAATCCTATAGGATTCACCTCATCTTCATTTTGCTTGAGTGTTGAGACATCATAATCATGGGGTAATTTGACCCCTTATAGTGCTAGAGTCAAGAAATGTCTCTTTTTTTGTTTTAAGGACTCCTTCCATAAGTTTTTGAAAGCTAGGATTTTGTAATGCTTCTTGTACTCTTTCTTCCGTAATTTCTTCCTCTGGTTCATTATGGGCATCATTATTGTCTCTGTCATCATCATCATCATTGTTTTTGTTGTTCCTAGCCCAATCATCTTCCTCTTGATTCATGTTGAGAGATTTTTGTGAGTCAACTTGTGGTGATGGACCACGAGGTGGTTGATTTTTCTCTTGGTGTTATGTTGCTATAGTTGATTCTCCATCGGGATTATGAACATTTGTGGATTTATAGGACCTTGTTCTCACATGCATGAAACTATTCTTCAATCACTTTCGAGTTACAAGTCAATTGTGATTGAGTTTTAACAACTAAGAATAATCAAATGTTCTAATTTATTGTTGATTGTGAATGAGATGTGTCTAAATGGAGTCTGGATAGGCAAATATGTATCCCTATGATGAAAACTCTTGATTGATTTTGATCTCTTGGGTTCTAGGAGAAAGGATTTTCTATCCCTTGATGTTGAACTTTCCAAAATCAAGAATCAATGTTGATTGGATGACACTTTCAAGTTTATTGGTTGTGAAAATTAGTCTCTTGTTATCCAAAATATTTCACTCAAATTCTAACTTTTTACTCTAAAGTTGTTTAATAGTTTCAAGGTTTCATTGTTTTCTCAGATTTTTGATAATTTTATGTAGCATGACTCTTAAATAGCAAGATAATTGTGTAATTGTTCCTAAACACTTAAGATGAAAACATCACATGTTCAAAGAATTCAAGTTCGTAACTTGTTGGTAACGAGTAGGAGATTGTAAACACACATTTTTTGGTTATTAATAGTAGAAGATGTTTCAGTTTTTTATTACAAGCACAACACACATTTCAAACACTTGTTTTCACCTTAGATTTCTACAACAAAGAGTGGATATTCTTGAACCATTGCCACTATTATAACACAATAAAGACACTTCAAGCACTCCGCCTAAGGATATTTTGGCTTCAATGTATCAGTCATAGGATCATGAACTCGGAATTAACCAAACTTGATGCTCTGGAACCTCATGCACTGTTTCCCTCCTAGAAAAGAGGTGAGCCGCATGTGGAGATGAAAGTAAAATTATACACTTGATAAGGTCTTCAAGGCATAAGAGAAGTATTTTTGGTAATCACCTCCAAAAACCTTTTTCCTAACAACCAGAGGAGCACTTATGATGAGTAGCTTTAGGGGACGATGCAGTCCCCTTGCACCATAATAGATACACCATGGATAAATGGGTAGGCTTTCTATCTATCAAGATTGGAGTATGATTCCATTCAAAAAAAACTTGAGTATAAGCTCCATTACAGAGGCCTCTCACTTGCATAAAACACAGTTTTGCAATCCCGAAGGACTACTTAAAGAGGGCTATTCTCAAGATCTTTTCGTCGATCACCCCATTAAGGATGAACACATTTTATTTTATAGTGGGTTGGAATGCCATGGCTTTTGGTTGTATCCCACTTGGGTCGTTTCCTCTCACCGGTCTTGTAAAGGCAAATATCGGGAGGCAGACCCGCTAAGGATCAAATGCAGTATTGAAATGAAAAGTATATTTAAGTGGGTCTGGTATTTTGGTCACCCAATTAAGGGGAGAGCATATCCCTAAATCATTAAATCTTCAAGCATGTCATACATTAGGTTAACTCCGTGACCTTTTTCTAACTAAGGGGAATTTGGTGAGTCTGGTATTTTAGTCACCCAATTAAGGGGAGAGCATATCCCTATCACCTTGGTCCACAAACAAAGAATTCCCCTAATTAATCTATGTTTTTAATTGAGAGTGTTGGCGTAATTAAATATTCACGAATTTCACTTTACTTAATTTTACTTAGGATAATATGCATGTTGCATAGTAGTTTGTCATTGAGACACCCGGGAGTTCACATTTCATTTTAGCACATGGTGTAGGATAAATTCTACTTTAGGTGGAGATAGTTATTATCTCATTCCACTTTATGTGTGAGATTCACCTTTAGTGCTATTATCACATTATCATCCTCTCATTGTTGCACATGTTTGCACATACTTCATTGTACAATGGAGGATGATCCACCTTTGGTGGACAAGTGATTACACCTTGTCTAGTTGGTAGGTTATCATTTACATCACTCCTAGTTATCATGCATTGCCTATATATTCAAGAACATCTACATTGTCCTTAATTGATTTTGTATCCATTATCATTTGATCATTATTGAATTAATCAATTGATCATATCATATTTGTCTCTCTTGTGCTATCAATTGAGCTTCTAGATCTTGGCATTTCATTCTTTGCCTTAGGCAAATTCTTATAGAGAGCATATCCTTTTCAAATGAAATTGCCACACATGAGATTGTAAAGATTAGGATGTGCCCCTTTTAATAATTTTAGCAATCTTTTTGTTTATTTTTGCTTTTCACTCCTTCAATGGTATCAAATTTGTGATCAAAGGTTAGTATCCCATAGTTAGCAAGATAAAAGTGTCTAAATCAAATGATTAACCTTGTCTAGTTGATAGGTTATCATTTACATCACTCCTAGTTATCATGCATTGCCTATATATTCAAGCACATCTACATTGTCCTTAATTGATTTTGTATACATTATCATTTGATCATTATTGAATTAATCAATTGATCATATCATATATGTCTCTCTTGTGCTATCAATTGAGCTTCTAGATCTTGGCATTTCATTCTTTGCCTTAGGAGAATTCTTACAGAGAGCATATCCTTTTCAAATGAAATTGCCACACATGAGATTGTAAAGATTAGGATGTGCCCCTTTTAATAATTTTAGCAATCTTTTTGTTTATTTTTGCTTTTCACTCCTTTAATGGTATCAAATTTGTGATCAGAGGTTAGTATCCCACAGTTAGCAAGATAAAAGTGTCCAAATCAAATGATTAGTGATTTATTCATAAGGAACATTTCTATCAAGTTCTAAGTTATACTTTGTTTGATAGAGATTTACAATGTATGCATAATGGTCATAAGCTTTACCTTCCTCTTGTGTTCTCTTAATTGATTGGACCCACTCAAGATTAAAAGCATATGCAAGCCTTTTCTTCAATTCTTTCCTCAACCTGAAACCAGGAATCCTCCTAACAAATTTCTTAAATTTCATGATAATTAGTGGTTGGCATGTTTTAATCATCAAAATTCACAAAATACCCTTTAATGAACATTAACCATAATAAGATTTAGTCCTAAAATACGAGGCTGACAAGAGAATGGGAATGTTTATGTGAACATTATATTTTAATTAACAAGCTTGGAGAATAGAAATATATCGATTAATACTCTCCCTCTCTTCTTCCACTCGAATCTTCTCAATAACCTTCTCTTGATGTGCTTGATGTGGAATTTTCTTCTGTAAGACTTTTCTAGCACAAAATCAAGGGATGCATTGGACTATTTTCCTAAATTTACCACCTTTTGTCATCAGATTTCCTACAATAAAAATTAGAACTCATAAATTAGAATTTGTTAAAATTTTATTCCCTTTTGAAAGATGTTATGCGCTAAAACAAACATATCATGTGCTAAAATTCAGAGCTATGCACTAGAACAACATGTGCTAACGAACAGAAGCTATGTGCTAAACTACTGAAGCTATGCACCAAAAGACTGGCTCTACGTGCTAAACTATAAAAGCCATGTGCTGAAAGCCAGAACTTATGTGCTGAATTTCTATAAAACTGAAAATCAGATAGAATTAAAAATTTTATCTAGAGTGCGCTAACATAGTTATGCACTAATAGATAGGTGATATGCACTAAATTCATGTTAGTATGCACTAAAAGATAGTGAATATGTGCTAAAAGATTGCATTTATGCGCTAAAAGACAGATCTTATGCGCTAAGTCAATAGAAACCAGAAACACAGTTAATTATGGTCATGCGCTAATCAGTGTAAAATATACGCTAAAATGAAACTTCCAGAACTAGGGTTGAAACCTGCAAAACCATAATGTGTTAAGGGACAATTTTGCCCCATGGTGGGCGTCAAAAATGTGTCATAAATCAGGTTAGTCAAATAATCTTAAAACCAACACACCCATCAAACATTATATCAGAAACTAATAAGAATTCAAGTCAAATGCAAGCACATTAGTTCCTAAAACCGTCTCATGGTCCTCTATCACCAAGGACCTATTTGATCTCTTTGAAATTGCTCTCGGCAACACTTGGAGTTCATTTAGATAACAACCTGGTGAACAAGATTTCACAATGAAGTATGAGGATGCAAAAGACTAAGTTGTTATGAGGATGATAATGTCTAAAACTAAGATTATGATACAAGCTAAAATGATAACTATGATAGCTAAGGTGTCTAAAGACATGATTGTGATGAAACATGACAAGATGTAATTGATATTGTAACTAAAATGAAGGTTCAAGAAATAACAAGGTTGGTATAAGGAACCAACTTGTGATGTGAACCAAATGATGAGTATGTAAATGCAAGATTTAAACTGTGTAAATGAAACTAAATGATACTAAATTGTTATGATATGCAAATAATAATGGATCTACAACTAAACTAGAAATGAGAGCATTATGACATTAAATGTGCAACTACTATGATAAATGCAAGAACAACAATGTAATTATGAAACTACAATGAATGTAATTTATGAAACTATGAATGAGAATTGAATGCAAAGAGGAGCATTATGATAATGCAATAAGAGATATTATGAAAGCAAAATGAGCATGATAACACTAAAACAAGAGATGATCCAAATGCATAGAAGAAGGACTCTATTTATAGAGTTTTTGGAGGATTTGATGATGTGGATGTTAGGTGGATGCCACATAGGTGATATGCAAGTCACAGAGAGAGAGAGAGAGAGAGAGAGAGAGAGAGAGAGAGAAAATTAGCATGATAACGCTAAAACAAGAGATGATCCAAATGCATAGAAGAAGGGCTCTATTTATAGAGTTTTTGGAGGATTTGATGATGTGGATGCCACATAGGTGACATGCAAGCCAGAGAGAGAGAGATGCTCACATGTTGGAGCAACTTGTGAAAATGATGGGTCAATGACATGTGGAGACAAGTGTAAGAGATGGGATCTCCAAGACACTTGGAAGAGGAGAGGGGACATGTGTAAGAGAGGTGGTTTTGGCTTTTTATGGCAAAGTGAAATGACTCCACTTTAGGGAAGAGATACTCACATATGTGAGAGCATCTCATTAGGTTAATGAGAGTAAGAATCAAGGGGTTTATGAACTTAATTAGAGATTAATTCCAAATGTAGGTTTAATGAGATGGGTGTAGGTGGTCCAACCTAGGTTGGGTATTTAGGTTTAACATTTAAATTATGTTAACTTAATTCAAATCATGGGTTTTAGAAGAATGGAGGATTTTTAGAATAAAATAAAATTTATTCAAAAATAGATATTTAGAAGAATTTGAATAAATAAATTTTATTCAAGAGGGGAAGTTGGTGGAGAAAAATGTATTAAAGCAAAACTTAATATATTAGGGATAGTTTGAATGGATTTGAAGAATTAATTAGGAGTATGGTTTACATAATTAAATGTTGAATTTAATTATATAATAGAAGACTTAGAACATTAATTAAATAGCTAGTATTTAATTAAAAAATGCATTTGGACCAATTTTTAGTGCATAGAGTAATTTAGTGGGATAAAAGTAATTGCGAATGCAGACTTGTTTGACTCGATCCTAGTCCAAACCACTAGCTACTTACCAATTGTAAGTGTGCCTTGCGTGGTCGAATGACATTTAAATGTACTTAACTTCAATCCATATTAGATCTTTTATTTGCATCCATAGATGGGATTAAGAAAATGATATCGATTTGAAAATCATTTGAGTATACCTTAGAAGCTTGCACTAGGTGAGTGGAGTCGCTGACAAGAGTGCATCTAGTAGAGTCCAAGTTCATTCATACTTTCTTGCACCCATAGTTAGAAGTAGAAGTAGAAGTTAGAAGTTTAAGTTCAAGTTGAGAGTTCAAGAGTTGGAAAATCAAATATATTTTCATTGCACATTGAGAAGCCAAATCCATAGAAGAAAGTTGATAAGTCTTGAAAAACAATGTAAGTCCCCTTTGTGATCCAACAAATCACATTATTTCACTAAGCGAGTGCCCACATCTGAAGGAACCTTGAAGTTATTTCATGATCTTACTTTGCAAGCTTAGCATAAGAAGTGACCTTATTCAAGAGAGGATTGGTTTTCTAAGTGTTTCACTTTAAAACATTGAGTTTTTGATCCTGCATGTTGTAGTGGAATAAAACTCACATCAACAAGCTTGTTAGAGTTTGAATTCACTGTGACTTCAAGTTGGCCTACACTGAACAATTCAAGATCCATTCACCAAGATGCAATTTAAACATTTGAGAAACCAATTCTATATAAGTACAGGCTTGCATCTGCACTCAGACGACTAGGTCTCCTGGATGGTAGATATCTTAAATTCATGAAATGGTATTTCTGAATAATAAGCTCCTCAAGGAAATTCGGAGCTAAGTGATCATGAATTAAACATCCAGTGACCATAATGCTCCAAAACCCAATTGTCAACATAGCAATGTTTAATCACACAGTCAAATCAGAGAAAACATAACAAATAAAAAATGCAAAAACATCTATGTTTATGTAATGCTTCCCTCTCAGCATTACCCTGAGCTCTCTCCATTAAAATGGGAATTTTCTCGAGTCAGCTTCCTAAAGTATGTAAAAATCGAGGTTGTTTTATGCAAGCATTATATGTTATATTTTTATAATTGTATAAAGTTGAATTAATTACTTTCATTTTATACAAATATATTGCACATAAAGAAATTCCTCCAAAAGTTTCTTTAACCCAAAGGGTACAAAACCTACAAATCTGACCCATGAAACGGGCTTCTTTTTAAATTTTCTCAAGAGGTATTGTTTATAAAATTTTATAACCTTCTCTATTTAATTTGTCCAACAGAGTATACTTCCAGTTTTGCCAGAGAGTATACTTGTAAAATTACCAGAAAAATACTTCGAAAAAATGAACTGTAAGAAAAGCTAGCTTACAGTTGTCCTGCCACTTGACAGAGAAATAACTTAAGCTGGCACTCCAAACTTCCAACCTCCCCCCTCTTATACAACAGCCGCTCATATTGTGAAAGGAAGTATAAATATTTCCATTTTCCAGATCTACCACATTCTGTGGAAATTGGTTAGCCACACAAGGAGCAGTAGCCCCATCCAACAATCCCCACCCTTAGAACCGCCATTTTTTGTTTCAAACCTGTTTCCATTATGAATTCCCTTTCCTGTTTAACCAAAAAACTGACAGATTTTGAACTAGTCACACACACTTTGCAAGGTTAAGAAATCCCAACTTGTCTTTCCTGATATTAAATTTTCGATTTCTTATGTTCTGTGAAACCTTAAAATATTCTGCTGGTTTCCTTGAGAGCTTGTATGTTTTATACAAAGAGTTGATAAATGCTTCCAAAACACAAATTAAAGTTTTGTATTAATTGAAGGCAAACGTCCATTTCAGAGGAGAGAGTTTTGCATTAAAAAGTTAACAAAATAGCCAAGTGGAAAATATTGACGCTTCAAACTTTGAACTACTTATTGAATTTTATAATTGCATCCAAAAGAATGGTATTCCTCAACTAAAACTTGTGCGTCTGCAGAGAGAATCTCTAAACTAGTCCCTGATTATTTCAGTTTCATATGCGGCAGGGACTAAAATTTGTATGTTCTGCTCCACATTCTGCCCCGACCGCTTAAACCCGCCCTTGACCTCAATCATCCCCCCCGAGGAGCCGTAAGAACTCGAACCAGCAACCTCCTTGTCTCCATCGAGCATTACAGATAAGGTCTGTATTTGAACATGGGAGATATTTTCCAAAACCGGCAGAGAAGATTTAACCCGCTCATCTAACAACTCGGCCGAATAAATAGCTCGGTCCGCCGCAACTAGGGCACGAATTGAAGCACGAGGACATTCCGGCCTCTGCTTAATAGTGACCGGAAAACCAGAAATCTGAACGTCTCTGCCTGGGTAAACCTCAAACGGCTCCCCGGTTTCCGAGAACGGTATTGGAGAATCTCTCTTACCTGTCTTCTAAGGGCAGGAGAGGCCGGGAGTCTCTCTGTTTTCCTCCTCACTACCTTCTCAAATCCTCGCCTCCTAAATGCGTATCACCAACCGTGGCTTTAATCTCAAAAATCCCACATTCCCTGTGTAATTTGCAACAAAAGATATATAGCTTTTGAGAAACAGAGCAGATTCTAGTTAGAGGGGTACGGTAGCGAGGTGCTTCGGCTGATCATAAGATGAGCGGCCGAGGAAGGTCCCCTGGTCAAATTGCAGAGATTGCAAGCTCGGAAGAGCAGATCTTAGCTTTGAAGTGATCTGGTGCCCTCCTGTAGGGCTGGCTGAGACACGTGTGGAGCCATATCCAGGCCTCGGCAAAGCAGCTGGCCATTTCAACATCACAGTGATGCACCTGGTCGATGTCTATCGATTAACAGAACGGGGCCTATGTCTGCCGTCACCCGAATTTTTGTTTTGTCCCGATTCGAATATTTTTGCTAATTTCTTGAAATATAGGTGATAAAACGGTTGACTTTTTTTATGTGCAAATTTTAGGCTCGAAGAATTATTGTGCTTGCCGACCATGTGAACCAAGGAATCTGTGCGAGTTGTGATGTCAAATTACAGTTCAAGGTAGATTGGGAGCTATTTCAAGGTAAGCTTTACAGTATGCGATGCCTGAAATTGGTCTAGGGTCGTGAATTTCTATACAATTAATTTGTGCCCGTGGATTGTTTTTTTGAAGTGAATTAGATTTTTCAGGACTTGAAATTGGAAGAGCTGTTGCGTATTGGTTTGATTTCTTAAGGTTTCACTGTAATCTGCTGACTGGATATTGCACCCTAGTTTAGAAAATTCAAAACCTACCATG
Organism: Thuja plicata; assembly: GCA_018584345.1. Lineage (NCBI taxonomy): Eukaryota > Viridiplantae > Streptophyta > Pinopsida > Cupressales > Cupressaceae > Thuja > Thuja plicata. The sequence continues at coordinate 1,475,982 of MU227375.1, read as the reverse complement.
ACACTCGAGTGGTCTGTAAGTTTCACTGTACCGCGAAGCTTGAAACTAGTTTAGGGTCGTGACTTGTGAATTTCTACAAAATTGATTTGGTGGGTCTGGATTGTTTTTTTGGGAGTGGATTTGTGTTTGCTATACTTAAAATTGAAAAGTGTTACGGCGAAATGGTTTAGGGTTTGACGGTTTCTCTGTAATCTGTTGACTGCATGTTAAACCCTAGTTTAGAAAATTCAAAACCTGCCATGGCACACAAGTGATTCATAAGTTTCCCACTATGCGAAGCTTGAATTTGGTCTAGGTTTGTGAATTTCTATGAAAGTACTTATGATTGTTTTGTTGGAGTGAATTAGTGTTTGTTGTACATGAAATTAAAAGAATTACTGCGTTGGTTTAGGATTTTAAGGTTTCACCGTAATATGTTGATTGCATAAAAACCCTAGTTTGGAAAATTCAAAACATACCATAGCAATTAGCACGAGGTTTTTGCTTCCATGGTGGTTGTGAAACCTCATGAGTTATATTAGGAAGCCTTGCTTGTCCTATCATGGCGGCAGGATCTTTTTTCTCATTCTATAGAAGAAAACGCATCGGTTTGTAATGGATAGATGTTTGAATTGGGCAAGGTCACTGTGCGCATTTGTTTTTCAAATGTGGAGAGAGTTATGTTGACAATAGAGAGTTCTAAAGTTAAGACCAGGGAGGTTAAGAGCAAGACTTCCCATGCAGCTGTTAAGCTTATTTTAGCTAGCAGTCACTATTCAACATTTTTAGAAGAAATTTTGGGAGCTGGTAGCTCCATAGAGGAAGGCAGGCTAACATCAATCTTCTGACTAGTAAGCATAATTCTAATTAGCTTGGGCTTAGGGTTTCAGATCTGCAACATCACAAGGCCCCTGTTGGGGTAGAACGTGAAGTGAAAGGTTGATTCCAACCAGAAAGTCAACACTTTTTTGAACTAATTCTGTTTGGGACAATTATGTAAATATCTTAATGGTTAGCTCTTGGTATAATTTATTAAGGGGACTGTTGAGAAGTTGGGGTTGCTCATTATCACCTTAAACAGGAAAAGGACTGAAAATACAGAAGTGCTTGTTGAGGTGGTCTGTCCCGTAGGATACTTTTAGCCTGTGGACATTAAAATAGTTCTTTGTCATCTTCTATTTCCACACTAGCTTCTTATGTTTTTGTCAGGTTATTAGGAATTCTTGTTTATTACGAATGATGATGACACCGTCATTGGTGCAGCTGCTTTAGCACTTCTATGGGGAAGCCATAATCCTCATAGAAGTGAGATTCCCATTGAGTTGTCAGCATAAGCTCACCTGGACTGAAGAATTTAGGCACTAGTTTTGTCTTGTGCTACAATTATTTGTTCCACTTGGCCGAGGAGTGGTTTGATACACTGGGAGCCCAGAGTATTTCTTAGACCTGCACCTGGGGAAGAGATTGCAGAAGCCTGTGCGGTGTCCATTTAGACAAACAAGCCTCGTATGCTATTATTGAGGACAATTTTTTTATGGTTATATATTGAGAAGATCAAAGGGGAAGCGGTACCTATACTTTTGATGATTGCAAGTGCATTCTTGAGGTCAATTCACTCTGAATTTCCCCAGAATCAGTTCATAATTGGGGAGACTGGGAGTTAAAGTCGGGCCAAACAATAATGGTGTATGGATAGACATTGCATGTATGGAGTAGGGGTACTACCTTTCAATTTACCCAAGTATGTCTCTATACAAGTGGTGATCTTGGAAGGAGTAGCAGATTACAAGTTTATGGAATGGGGAAAATTTTCTCCCAAATTTAACTTCTTTGTGCATGTGAAAAAATCTATTTTCAAAAAATGATGAGCACTCATCATGGGGCTGAATAGATGCAGAACATTACATTTGAGGAAAGTGATAGCATAAGGTAATTCCGTCATTGGTATTAATGCCTTACAGGGCTAACTCCCAATTGGAAGCTACAGGCACTTGTGGAGGAAGCAATATTTATCACTCAGCATGTCGAATCACTTGTCAGGTCACGCTTTCAGGGAAGCAAATGGTGATGCTGACCTCTTGGCAAACAAAGCTATAGATGGGTAGATTTTTGTTCTTCTTTGATTGATGAGCGATGTTCCAGAGTAACTGGCGTGGCTCATCAGGAACAGTTTTAATGGATTGAAGCCTGACATGGTCGTTTTTCTTTTTTGGGGCTTCTCTGTCTGTAGTGTTGATTTCCAGCTATGACATTGTTACAGGAGATTCCTATTTTGTTTGGCGTGGAAGTAGTGCCTTCTTTCTAGTCTCTGTACCTGGAGATCGGTGCTGAAATTGGGGCTGAGGTCAGATTTGGCTCCATTTTCCCTTTACTGTAAGCTACAAGAGATCTTTGGTGGTGTTCTTCTATAGCTTTGTGCGGTTGTAGGTGCTCAATGGAGAATTGGTTGTAAAGTGGGTAATGATAGTGTTGATGGCACAGCCGTTGGGAGAATTCAAGTTTACACTAGATTATACCTGGCTGCTGCTTATTGGCCCGAGTTCTTCTGTGCAGTGCTTAGTTTGGGCATAAAAGGATTTTCAGTCTTTCTGTCTTCCTTTTTCCCAGGACTAGTCACTTGGGAACCAATTTGTAATCTTTATTTTTTTATTTTTATTAATATAGTTCATTCTAAATTCACTATCTACTAAGAAAATCAAGCTCATTCTATTCCTTCCCACACAACAATATTATTCTCTAGAATGAATCTGGATTTAATGAAGTCATTTTGCTCAGACAAAATCAACTTGGGAAGCATAGGTTAATCTTTAGAGCCACACCTTGGAAATAATGTTACGAGGGACATTCAAGGGGTGATAGGCCTACCATTGTAAATGCCATCCAAGTCTTCAAGTTTGGAATTTTTTTCTTGTTAAATAAAGCTTGTGAAGTTCATTGTCTACCATGCCCTCAAAATCTTTGTAAAATTCACTAAGGAAGACCTTTAGTAGCCACTTTGACATTTCACTTTTATAGATATTTTCTTTTTAAATTGTTTTTAGAAAAAATAAATATTATTATTCAATCATCAAATTAAATTTCTAGATAGAAATATATGTATTATAAAATTAAATCATCATGATATATTTTAATTTAAGATCTTCATTAATCTTTCAAAATATTACCTTAAATTATGTTTTAAATTTTAAAAAGAAAAGAACTCATTTTTAAGTTATAAATTTTATTTTATTAGATAATCTAAAATTATTACAAGCATAAATAAAATTCAAGATGTGACTACGATCATAAAAGCAACCTCCTTACAACACCAAGCCATCTATAATGGCCCAGAAGTTGGTTTAACTCATAAATTAAGGACAAAACTATTGCAAGAGTAGGTTAAAAAGAACAATATAGATGAATATACTTCACCTTATGGTTTGTGTCACTCAACTTGGGTATCATTCTTTTAATCCATTTTAACTTATAAATCTATTTTTTTAAATTCTTCTTAAACATTTTATAAAATTATTTATTATGGTATTGATTGTGTTATTTGGAAGGTACTGAAGAACTTTTTAAAATTATTTTAATTTTTGTAATTAAAAAAAGTTTCAAAGGTTTTCAATTTTTTTTCAAAATTTAAAAGATATAATGTTTTGTATTTATATAGCTGAATTTGTGCCAACAAAGATTGATTGAAATTGCACCTCATCTTGAGAAAACTTGCTTTCTAACAACTTGTACTCATCCTTGGCATTGTACAGACCTCACTTGGATCCATTTTAAATGATGGTATCTGAGCCTTCACTAATTACCCAAGATCTTTCCAAAAGAATGCCCTTAAGTTGTTGCACATCCTCTTGTAGTAAGCTAAGGGAGTCAAACTGCTTCAACTTCCAAAAAAGGGAAAATCTACCATCACGTATGTACCATGAAAGATAATCCATAATTAGAGTCCTTTAATCCAACATAAATTTCAAATTCCAGAACCTTTGAAAGGATATGAAGTTCTTAGAATGTTGGAAGAGTCATTATCCTCTAAGTAATTCTATTGAAACGTCTTGGCCCATTTTAATCGTGTTTTTTTATGCATTCTCCAAATCAACTTTGTCTTAAGTGCTTTATTATGAAGGTTTTGTTTCCTTATTCCAACTCCCCCTTACTCCTTTGGCTTACTAATTTTGTCCTAGGATATGAAAGCAGTCTTGTTGATTTCCTTTCCTTATGGTAAATTACATGGAATCAATACATTAAGCTATGTTATATGGGTGCATAGCTCTCTTCCAATAAGACTTAGTAGGTCACTAGAGTGAGAAGCCATGATTTCACCATGGTTATAATCAATGTTATGTTTCAATTACTTAATCACAAGGTGAGGTCTTCAAGATCTATTAAGAATGTGATAGATAAATATTGGGTATTATAATAATGTTAAATAAAATCAAAAGATTAAGAGTATTACTACTATTTATATTAGTGAGTGTATATTATCCTATGATGAACTATTGGCGGGAAGATCAATAGTTGTCTTAATTGTGACCAAACCATTAATCATGCTTAAAGAAATATTATAATTATCAATGTAAGTCCTTTGAAGGTAGGTAGGTTTTGTTGTGGTCAGGTTGGTGTGGTTCATTTCTACTTAAATAGATGTCCCAAGAATAATTCTAATAATGTTGGCAATTTGATATGAAATGGAGTGACAATAAAACTTGAATTTTAGTGGGAAGTCTTGATGTCACAAGTGTGCAAACTTCTATTTAGTTAAACATGTATTTATAAGTAAACTTTGTAACTTATTAGTGTTATAATGGTATGATAAGATAGTTCTATTAAATTTATGTTAGCATAATAAATTTAGCATCCCGTACTTTTAGAAAATATGATTAGAGTTGTGAGTAACTAGTCTAACTCTTCATTTAGCCTATTGGGTTTGTGTGAACAAAGGCAATTTATTCTTGAGTAATTAACTTACTCCCTATTTCAATGAGATGAACTTCTAAGAAATTTTGAGATGAACTTATAACATTAACTTACTTACATGGTATTAGAGTCGGGCTATCGGTTCGAGTCCCTCAAGCCCTAATCCCTTTGTTCGTTTAAGTTCGGTTTATCAACATGGTACGTAGTAGGTGCAAATCCCACATGGTAAAGGGTTGTATCCGGCTCTATCGTGTTAAGGGATGTTGGCATAGCGACTATATCCACGATGAGATCCTTCTCCACCACCAATACATGCTTTTGGTGTGATGGTCAAATCTATATGGTATCAAAGCCCACGGGAGCTAGGAAGGAGTATTATTTTTCTTTGCAGGTATTGCAGATCATAGCTAATTTAGAATGCATTTTTTTTCATTAACTTTTAGGGGTTGTCTCTAATGTGTTTTTGTAATTCACGAACTGAAATAAAGTTCCAACAGGGGGGGTTAATCATATCTTTTGATAATTATTTTCATCCTTCTGTTGTCAAGCTAACTTCAGAGAATTATATGTCATGGAAGCAAGGGATAAAGTATCACTGCCTTGAGCAGAATCTATTGCCCCGTCTCCTTGGACACGTTCCTGAGCCAAGCGATTACGAACAAAAAATTATATGGTTGAATAGTAATGACATTATCTACGAATTAATATGCATTACTATTTCTGGGGATATTTTACATCGTATTGAGCACACTGAGTGCCCTTTCATTGTTTGGACCATCATCTGACAATTGTATGCAGATATTGATTCTTCATCTAAAAGTGATGATTCCTTGGATAGCCAGCTTATATGGATGATACTAAGAGTTTTGTTGCCCCATCTTGTTTGGACACGTCTTTCTTGGGTGATCAGTTTACTGATAACCCATATGCAGGTTTGTTGTTTCTTTGGAATAATTAGAGTTGCTTCATTGAAAGCTTCGAATGATTCTTTGCATCAGGATCATTTATGTCTTCTGGATTCAGTTCCATGGGATCAATTTCTATCAGACATCTTTTTTTGTTTGTAGAATTCCTCATTTCAGATCTAGATGACACTATTGATTGCATACATCTTCTCTTTGATGAAGGTGATTCTTCTTCAGTTGTTGTAAGGGAACCTTCTGACCCTCTTCTTCCTTCTCTACATGATCATTCCTCAGATTGATATTGTTAGTGTTAATTTCAGTTGCAATCCTATTAACTCCAATCAACCTCTGTGATTTCAGAATGATTGCTTGTTCCTTCCATTGATTCTGCAAATTGACTAAGACTAACTGCAGGAGAACTGGTGTTATTTGTTGATTGAAACTTCACTATAATTGTTGTTTCAAACGGTGGCTATTGATTGCTAAGTTTGTATAAATCTCATGCTTTGTAATTACAGACATAACAATGGTTAATTGAATTTCATTCTTTATGCTCTATTTTATATTTGCATGGTTATCTTCTTTTTCTTTTGCTAGATCCATATTGTGATGTGCAACTACAGCTGTAGAAAATTCTACATTGGCGTAGCAACTATATCCATGATGAGATCCCTCTCCACCACTAGTACGTGCTTTTGGTGTGATGGTCAAATCTACATTGTATCAAAGTGCAGTTCATTAGTTCAAGTCCCTCAAGCCCTAAACCCTTTGTCTACGTAAGTTTGATTTATTAGCATGGTACAAAGTGGGTGCAAATTTGACATGGTAAAGGGTTGTATCTGACTCTATCATGTGGGCGAGTGTGGTGTAGTGGCTATATCCACGATGAGATCCCTCTCCACCACCAGTATGTGATGACATGTAACTGATTGAATGTTTGATAATGTTAAGTTGAAGATAATGCAAGGCATTAAATCAGTTAATGGTTTGTATTGTCATTGATGTCAACTTAATCTAATATGTACGGTCATGTATATAATGCCAAAGTTTTCAGAGAATCAATGGAACAAAGGTTATGCTTTCAGCAATGTATAAAAGTCAAGTATTCACTAAGTGATAGACAACACCGACGGAGTGCACACCATCGGTAAAGGCAAAGAACCAAAGTTATAGTGATGCCTGACGAGCTGAAAATAGAGTTGCCTGACGAGAAAAATCCAATGATGTCTGACGGATGAAGATCTCGAAGCTAACTGGAGTCACACCGACGGAACTGGCAGTTATCATCGACAACTAACTACAGAGTTGACCGACAGAACAGAGAGTTCAGAAAATGACAAAATATCTAGCTGACAGAGCTTAAGGATAGACTTAACTGGTTGTTTTATTTGTTTTATATGACTAGAGTTAAGTAATTGATTTAAAGAAGATTTGTACAGTTGGCAAGAAGATAACTACGAGATAAATCAGGAGTTATGCTTTAAATCAGATTGGCTAGATTGTTTTTCATGCCAAGAATCAAGAATTAAGGAATATCATGTCTATATAAGAGACAAGCATTATTCATTTCCGCAATCACATACACGAGAAGGGGAGTGAATAGAAAGAGGATGTTGAAGAGAAACTGATGAAGGATAACTTCATATAGTCCTAATCAATCAAGTTGAAGGAGAGCTAAAGAATTTTGCAGACACTGACGAATAGTGAAGCACAGCATCACAAAGCAGAAAGTGTGGAGCACAAGGAATTAAATTGATACATTGATCAAAGAGGTATTGTACTTAAATAGATCTGAAAATCTACAATTCAAGTTGCACTAGAAACAGGTCATTTTGTTTCAGTTTAACTATTGAAGCATCAAGTCTCTTAACAGAGCAGGACTTAACATTCTTCTATAATTGAGGTATATCCTAATAGATTGCCAAAAAGATTGTCATGAAGATAGCATTGAGTTCCTGATACCGACACACAGTCTAAGAAGGAGGCTGATGCAGTTAGGTAGCACCAGATATGCCAGATACCTATTGTGCCCAGAGAGGTTGATCAATATTGGTAGCATATGCATGCCAGATATCAAGTGACATTCTATTATTAAAATCCTCTGACAAGGTCACACCTAACAATGTGTTTGTAACCTTTAACAAGGTTGGCTCCTAACAGGGCTCACTTCAGAAGAGTGAAAATTTGGGGTACCGGTCCCAGTGGTTTTTCCCTTAACAGGGTTTCCACGTTAAAATCCATGTGTTATGTGTGTATGGTTTGTTACTTTACTATTTTACATTTCACATATGCATTTCTGGATTGATTGGTATACTATGCATATTTACTGAGTATCGGTAAATAGTTTTACTACTTATCGGTTATCAAGGAGAATAAGGTCAGAAAAGGAAAATCGACAGACAGTTAATTATAAAAAATATTTCAAGGCATGCATCTTGTAGGGACTTAATAATATGAGATTTATTCGATTGGTGGTTAGTGATTAAAGGATATATTTTTGAGGCCACTGATTCACCCTCCCTCTCAGTTATTACTAACAGTATGTGCTTTTGGTGTGATGGTCAAATCTACATGGTATCATAGTGCAGGTCATCGGTTCGAGTCTCTCAAGCCCTGGACCCTGCATACATGTAAGTTCAGTTTATCAACATTGTACGTAGTGGGTGAAAATCCTACATGGTAAAGGGTTGTATCTAACTCTATCGTGTGGGCGTGTTGGCGTAGAGACCATATCCATGAGGAGATCCCTCTCCACCACTAGTAAGTCATGCTTTTGGTGTGATCATCAAATCTATATAGACGAATGGCTTACCTTGCTCAAATAACTGAGCAACAACTTGTTATGCCCTACATACCTGCCCTACATTTTGTAGACAAAATGTTGGGTCCCCTTTTTCATTTTTTGCTCTTTCCTTGTTTTCCTTTATTTCCTTTTGTTTCCCTCCAGGTTTTGCCTCCGTGAGGGTTGTCTTTCTTTCTCTGTCTTCTTTTGTCTCCGGGACCTGGTCCCGAAGTTTCGTTTGTTCTGTCGAGTCTGCCGGACTCCGAACTACAAGATTCTCTGCCATCATATTTTCTTTTCCAAGAAGATGTGGTTGCATGGAATCCCCGGGCCCAGAGTCTGAAGGTTTGCTTGTTTTGGAGTTTGCGAAAAGAGTGCAACATTTTACCCAGGGGGTATAAGTTGAAGTTACCTGTCATTTTCACATTTACCGCGATCAAAACTTAAGGCGATTTACCAAAGCGATTAAGGCGAATTTGAAGCAATTAACTACAGCTTGTTTCCGGTGACCAGCAATGATTAACAACGATTGAACAGTGATTCGTGGTTATTCGCAAGTGACGGTTTGAGGGTTACTTGGTTGCAGAGCACTTCCCGTGCTCTTCTTCCCTGCATTCTATGCGTTCTAGGTAGGCTTTCGGCTCTTCTCCTTCTGGTTTTCGGTTTCTTCTGGTTCTCGCTTGTTTTTGTTTTGTCTTTGCTTTGTTTTGCTTTCATTCCTATTTCTGGTCTTGCTTTTTGTCGCCTCACGTTGGTGGGATGGCTCTGCCAGAGGGTTGTCAGCCCTCTGGGCAGCTGTAGTTTAGTGTAAATACTTTGTCCAGCATGTACAGGTGCCTCGTAGATTGTGTACATGGTTGTAGTTTAGTGTGTATTCTGTATATTGTCGTAGGTGCAATCTTTAAGTGTCTGTAAATTTTGTTATGTAAATACTATGTATAATGTATATATGTCATCGTTGTCTTGCGGACTGCGCTTCAGCCCTCGCAACACTTCGATCATGTATGATAGGTGTATATATCTTATATATCCTTCCCCTTGTCGAGCTCGTCAGAGAGGAACTCGCCACGGCTCGAACTCGACACCTCACATGTTTGAGTCATGGAGGCTTTCTCACTCCTCTGTCGAGTCACCTTAATGGCGGGATTAATTTCCCATGAGTGGGCATTCAAATCCTATCCCATCTGGCATTCATTTCATCCGTGTTGGCCCACTTGTCACCATTAATGTCATTAACACCACCTATCATGTGACCATGTGACAACTTATGTCAGCCAAGTACAGCTCTCTATTGGTCACATCGACAATGGCTAATCTTTCTGGACTCCGGGTGTCGAGCAGTCCCAGGGTCTCCACCTCATTTTCGTCACCTAAACCAATGACTTGGAACCCCGGGAGTTTATCAGAATCCAGTCCATGTTAACTTTGTGTATTCCAATATTTTGATGTATGCTAACACATTTTTGTAACATGCACGGCATGATGGTGAATTCCCTAGAGTCCCCAAAAGTCTTATTTCTATCATATCATCTATTGACGGTTCTCCGGTCTTGCAGGTTGTTCATTGATTGATTAAGATGTATGAGCTGATCACTCCTCCTGATAGCCCAGAGCTACCTACTACCTCCACTCGGGCGGCTACAAAAACCAAGGCTGAAAAGATGCTGGCAAAGCTGCCGCTAACCTCCAAGTACCCGAAGGAGGGCATTCTGGTAGGATCCAAGGTGGATTCCAAGGTCCACGAAATAACAGACATGGAGCCCAGACTTTGGGCTGAAACGCAGGGCTTGATCCAAGCCATCTACAAGTTGAAGGCCAGCAGAGATATTATGGCTACTCATTTGGCCGCCTTGGGCATTATAAAGGCTACAAATTTTCCTTGTTCAGTGCAATCACTAGAATTAATACGCCAGTTGGCGATGCTGTACAATGCACCCACTCAGAGAATTTTTCTTGCTGATCCCCGACCGTTACAATATGCAACAACAATTGTCACTCTGGACGCAGCAACATTTTCCTCAGGGCTAGGGATTCCATAGTTTAAGGGGTCCACCATCATCAATCAATCCAAGTCGTTGAAGGAGTTCGAGGAAGTTGAACTTGTCTCCCGACAATATCTTGATAGCCAATGGCTAAAGTCTCCGAAGAGGGACCATAAAAGGATGAAGTTGGAAATTCCCCGCGGGGATTTCAAAGAGCCCATTCAGGCGGGCATCATATTCTTATGCAGGATCTTCTGATTGCCCCATGCCCAGGATTTCTTGATATGGATGTATTACTTTCTTTACTACATCACTACTCATAGTCAAACCTTCAACTAGGCGGCCATTATAGCCAACCATGTGGACACGCAGCTAAAGGGCGTCGTCCAGAGTTCCAATTTCTACATGACCTCTTATGTGCTATGGGCGTTAGCCCAACAAAAACCGGCTTTCCTGGGATTGGGAACAGTAGGCGAACTTGGGAACGGGCTGGGCCAGTTAACACCATGGGATCATTATCCCCAACTCTAATGGGAACTCAGTTTCTTGAACTTTTGTAGGGTAAATGATGCTTTCATTTACCAAAATATTCTAACACTTACCCGAGACTCTGGGTACCGATTATCATAGGAGGTGATGAGCCTGGTCAACACTTATGGCCACTATTTTATTCAGTTCCAACACACCACTTACATTCAGGTGACTGGCTTCTTCAGGAAGCCCTATCTTCTTCTCTGGTACTGCGGGGACAAAATCATTCTCTTGGAGTTCTCTTAACAGATGATGGACCTGCACGCCTTCTTCACATTGAAGAAGGTCATCAATGTCCCATTCCCTTTTTCATGCAGGAATTATACGTACAGCCTCACTGCGGCAAGGGAGGCAGATAATGAATTGAAAAGCTTGGGACTGGTGGAATTCCACCATGCCAAAAAGAACTATGATCCTCTAGGCAAGATTGTCGTAGCACTTCCCCGGGCATCCCCGCCACATGAAGAAGACATTGAAGATTTTTGGGCGAACTGCCAGTACAATTTTGGTCTATGGGCCCGTCACCATTCACGGATGTCCAAGAGACTCATGAAGGCACTTGACCTTCGGACCTTCTGAAGGGTTTTTTAGATGATAGGCCACTAGAGGACCCAACTTACAAAGGACAAGGGTTAGACAAGTTGGATCTCCCCCTGGTGGTTTGGGCCACCCCAAAGGACTTGACAATCGAAGGAGTATGCCACCCGATTGTTGAGGCCAGTCACAAATATTTTTCCCAGGTGTGCCCCAAGAGCACCCAAAAGAAATCAATTGTCCGAAGGACCGCTCCACCTTCCTCCGCCGCCGCCAGACCAAGCACGAGTAAGGGGAAAGAAAAAGAGGGTACCCTAGCTAAAGCACCTCCCTAGGGCCCAACCCCCTTAATGGTACAACTACAACAACAGATGGAGTCAGCGAGGTTGGCCAGCCAGCAAATAAGAACATAGATATCCTCTAGTCTCCTCGTAGCTCCAATAGTGTCTGCTCGCTCGGTGGGATCCCCGTCGTTGGCCGCAATGATGAGCAAACAGACTTTCGCCAAGGTAGAGTCTACCAATGTCTTGGAGACCGGGGTCCCACTGCTAAGGAAGAAGAAGAAAAAGGTGACCCCCACGCCAAGCGCAACCGCTAGCCTCGGTATGCCAGACATCCCTCCAGTGGACGTCAGTTCAAATTCTCCTGAACTTGAGGAGATTCTCGATAGCCCTCCCCACACAATGATTTTAATGATGTGTTCGGGGCAGATGAACTCATGAATTTGCATGAGGATATTGGTCACGCGGTTGAAGAGATCGCTGCTCAAGATAAGGATATCCCCGCATAAAAGGAAATCCCGAAGGAAGAAATTGCATCAGAATAGGAAGTCCAAGATGAAACACAAAGAGAGTCTGAGCGGGAGAAGACACCGATCCAAGAGCCCGAAGACACACCAAGGCAATCCATAGATGAGCAACCAGTGGTTGGGAAAACCAGACCCGCAGGATCAACCGTACCCCCTTTCATCGCACTCCAGATGCCTTCGATTACTCCGGAGGATCAAGTGCCCCGAAGCACATTTGGTGAGGTAGTAACAGCGGCCGCATTGTTAAACTTTGGCAAGAGACCTCATCCCCCTCCAGAAGATGTTTCGATGGGAGAAGATGTCCCAAAAAATGAGGCCAATGAGGCTGAAGAACAATAGCAGCAGGATGACCGGGAAGTCCCAGAAAATGTAAATGTCGAATCAATTAATGCTAAAGAAAATCAGGCAATTCCTGAAAATATAGGCAACGTTGATGTCGGTGAAGAAGAAACCCTGGACAACACTGAGGAAGATGCCAACAGGGCAGAAAATGCTGAAGGTTTCGGAGAACGGGAGAAGGAACAAGAGCAAGAGAAGGAGAAAGAGCCTGAAGAAAATGTAAATTCCGGGAACACATCGCCGAATTTTGAAGGGAGTCCCGATGCACAGATCTTGACAGCAAAGCCACCCCAGCCGCCCCAATGGCTGGTAGAATCAAGATAGAGAAAAGCCTCGGTGGTAACAACAGGTGTCCCACTCTCCTTGGCCGAGATGATGGCTCGAAGTGCGGTGGCCCAAAAACCCTAGAAGGCACGGACAGTTCATTCCCTCTGAATTGGTCCAGCAGGGAGCATTGTTGCAACAATTGCAACACCTCCTCCAGATGTAGATGCAGCGGCTGCAAGGCCCGAAGACTACATAATCACAGAGGTGGCACTGGGGAAAAGAGACAAGCAGGGTGAACTAGACCTGCTAAGGGAGGAAACCAAAGCAGTCGAGGCCCAGTACATCAAACAAGACCAGAAGTTAAAGGAGGAAAGGGAGACTAATGCAAATATCCTCGCACTTCTGGCAGAACTTACACAGCCTCTGGTCGAGGTCCACCCAGAGGTTTCCAGCTCTGGATTGCCACTAGAACAGGGTGACATGGATTCTTTGAGGGCCATGAAAAAGAATGCCCAGGTTGTAGACGGGTGGGTCACCGAGTAGGTAGCAGCCATAAGACAATTTCTAGCGGTGTCTCTCCCAAATCTATATCAGGTCGACATGCTCCTCAGGTAGGCTAGTGGCTTCGTCGCAGTGTGGGAGCTGGACTTAGGAAAGTGCAAGAAACAAAAGGTCGGGTTGGAGGACATTTTCAACATCGGAGAAGAAGCCATCACAGAGGCGAGGGTTTTGGGAGACGAATCGTATGGTTCTCTCCGGGTCCAGTATTCCAGACTTGACCTCAAAATTGAGGTGTGCAAGGAACTAGTTAAGACCCTAAAATATAAGGTGACAACGACCCGATATCCTCTTGGCCTATTTCAGGCATTTGTGGTAGGGGTGTCACAGGGCGACCCCTTGACCACCAGGACATGCACCCCGAAGGACTACATCCTCGGCAAATTTGACGAGAAGATGGAGTCTTTGTTCAAGGAAGGTTGTCCAGATTATCTAAGTTGATGATCCGGGCACATGATGTTGTAAAGATGGTAGATGAATTCTAGAGTGGGGCCGGAGAAGTTGAAGAGAAGCTTGAGGATGTTCGTGGTCGATGGGACAACATCCGGAACGTCGATGAAGAGGGTGTAAGCTAAGTTTTGGAAACATTTAAAAATAGAAAATTCCAATAAGGTTTTCTCAGATTCCGTAGATTTTGACCAGCAGCATATTTTTGTATCCTTTATTCTTTGAGCGTAAGCTCTCGGGTCCCAAAGTTTTGGATCCAATGATTCAGTATTCTTTTAGTGACCTGTCTCCCAGTTCCCAAAGCTGACCGGTCACTTTCAAAGCAGTTAATAAAGATGTCAGAAGGTGGGTGACTCCAACAAGGCACGTCGGCTCGACGAGAAGGTTCTGATAGATGGTCTTCCCAAGGCACTGCTCCAACCTAACACCTGGCGCATCGGAGACAGTGAGTCATTTTCACATTAATGATGCATGTAGCCTTGATCCCTGGGGGATCAGATTTCTTCTTTTCTCCCTTCGGCTCTCCTCTTGAGGCTGATTCTTCCACTTTTCCTCTTTTGTCTTATTTTTCTGACATATCAGACCTTTTCCGTGTCAAGGTCTTTATAGTGTAGTGTAGGTAGTACCGACCACCGAAAATTGTATTATATTGTTTAAAGTGCAAAGTTAGGTTAAGTTTAGGGCAAACTTGTGTATAAATAATAAGTCTGACCTCATTCCAAGGGTTGGAAAAATTGATGATTTCACAGTCCATAGCTATAGCACTTCTGGTTTTTCAGTTCTTAGTTGCAGAGCTCAATTCTCCTTAGTTGTTAGAGGTTCTCAGTAGTCAGATGCTCCCTTGGAGCCAGTATTATTGTATGCACCAGTGTTGGCTGGAAACATGTTAATAAAGAAGGAAGAGTTCTCTCAATGACGTTGTTGGCATTCAAATTTCTAGATTAATGTTCTTTTTGTGTTGTTCTTTATGTCCTTTGCTCTAATATTTAAGTAGATTAACGACCTTCTTTTTCCTCGCTATTGGATAAGTATGAACTGTTGGTTCTATGTTTATTCAGTATTTAGTGTAGCATGTTAGAGCATGGTTGATGTTTTGGATGTTTGGCATAAACTTTAAGTAGATGGAAGATTTCTAACCCTGGTCTATCTTTCCAAGTTTTATTTGATGAACCAAAAATGCTTGCAAGAAGCCTCACTTACCTAAATCTCTGGAGTAGACGAGCCGAGATAACTAGCTATCCCCCCAAACAAAACAATCACATTCCCAACTGAGCCCTCGCACTGTCGAGACACGACTCTCAGGTGCTTGAAGGCCCAGAGAATCTCATTTCTCTGGACAACCTTTACAGGTGAAGTTGGTCGGTACCCCGGTACCCAGTGACAACTTACATCTGTTGGCGGACCCGGTCACAAAGAGTCGTCAACAGAAACTGGTGCTAGAAGGAGTGCATGAGCTCGTCCCCTTCGGAAGATTTTGACTTTACATCGCCTGAGGGTTCCCCAAGCCATAGTTTTAGGCATCAGACCTTCAGTGGGATTGGTTCATTTTCACCAGCGAGATTTGAAAGGATCCATAGATCAGCCCCCAATCCCAGAAGGTTTGTTGAACTCGAGCCTCCTGCTCAAAAGAAACAGACCCCGAAAGCCAAGCCAACTAATATTGTCTAGGGATCTAGCACATCCCAAAACACCCAGCTCTCCTAGACTATCCCAGGGAACAACTTTCAATCAGTTTAGAACCCAACACCCCCGATGGCTGCGTATTTTGGAAACACCGGGTCCCCGATGGGACAGTTTCTAGGTGCTACTCACGATCTTCCTTCGCACCCGAAGAAGATCTACCCTCGATATGAGAACTTGGGCTCACGAACCGCAGAAGAACATCTGTAGGCATACAAAGATGCCATGAATTGACACTGGATCCAACATGAAGATGTTGCAACCCGGATGTTTCCCTTGTCCTTGGGATAGAACGAGTTGAATTGGTAACTCAACCTGCCCACCAATTCAATCAACAGCTGGAAGGAGATGGAGGACACATTCTTGGCGGCCTTCTGTGTATACGTGGACCCGTCATGGTCCCACAGCCAGTTCATCTCCATTAGGAAGGAACCTAATGAACCTCTTGCATCATTCAACCATCGGTTCCAACGCACCTTGAAGCGGTGTACGGGTCCCTTCGTCCCATCCACAGAGTTGACTATACAAACTTATCTCAACGCAATGGACCCTTTCGTTGCCACCCTCCTCTGGAGGACTACCGCCCCCGGTGACCGGGATACCCTTGCAAAGGTTTACAACCTGGCCCTAGAGTTATCCCAAGGTTTGAACAAGGCCCCAGGCGGGATTGGGTAGAACTTACCTTATAACATGATACCCGGTGCAACTTCTTACATCAGGGGATATAGTCCCAATCAGGCAATGGGTGCCCCAGCGATGGCCACAACCCCACCACTGCCAATAGACCAGTAGGCCCGGTACGTATACCCCTCACAAGTTTAGATGATACCGGGTCTGGAATAAATTCCCTAGAACCAGGCGCAACAAGTGCAACAGCCAATACCACAATCCTCTGGAGTGTCTTTCTTTCAGTCGCGAGCGATTGGAGGACTGTCGCTCTCAACTCCGGTGAATGTTGTCGCCTTCCCCAGAAATCAACAACAACAACCGTCACATTGTGACACGAACACCCAGTTGTCCACCGAGGTTGAATCCCTCCAGCGAATGTTGTTTACACTGACTGTGGACATGGGACAATTGAAGATGGGTTCTTCGACACCCCACAACGCCAATTCCTAGAGAGGGAACATCTACTCTGACCAACAAAACACTAATGCCGGAGGAATAAATTACAACAACGGGCCCTGTCCCAACCAACAACAATGTTAACACCGGAGGTCCTGCTCTGAACCAAAACACCAATCAGGGTAGTGTTGGACCTTCACAGTTCACGCCAGTTGCAAAAATCCAGCCCCTGACCAACTGGTGTAGATTGCACGATATAGGCTCCCATTCTGAGGTAAATTTTACCACCCTGGAGAAGGTCATCATGATCTCCCAGTTGGACAGGCAACAAAATGTGGATTCCCCAGAAATAGTTGTGCAAGAGCCCACTCACAGTGCCTTTGCCTATGAGACCGTCTTCTTTGGGACAAACAAGGGAGACAAAGAAGACCTCGATTTGCAGGGGTTCTTTGGTGAGTCTATTTCGGCCTTTGAGGCCAATGCCTTCACCAACCCAAGGACTCCTTACAACACCCAAAGTCAGGCTAGTAAAGGACCAATTCACACGCCACCACCACCCAAAGATACCCCTCCCAGGGATAACACGACTGATCGCTCCTTCCCACTGAAGGGGCCTGGCTCTAACCAAGCTAAGGACCCGGCCGAGGGAAGCCACAAAATCTCAGGGGGAGGTTTGATATCACAAAGGCGTTAGAATGAAATACCACCTCCATGACCCTGATGGAGGTTTTGTTGAACTGTCTCAAGCAGAAGAAGTCTCTTCTGAAGCTCTTGGGAAACCCGAAAGTCATTCGTTGCCCACCTAAGACTGTCAGTTTTGATGACGCCAATGCGACTATCTTCCGGGGAAACACTAAAGATCCTCCCTTCCTATTTGGGATGAACATACAAGGGAAGAATATACACAATTTCCTAGTAGATTTTGGGGCTTCCAGCAACATCATGCCTCTATCCATATGCCAGAAGCTCGGATTTTGCCCTACCCCATCCAATGGCACAGTAATACAGCTGGATAAAACTGCTGTAAAAATGGTGGGTGAGCTGAAGAACATCTGGATTCAACTGATCCAAGACCCCAGGATAGTCAGCATGGTAGACATCCAAGTGGTGGACATCCCAGAGACTTTCGGGATGTTTCTGAGTCGCAATTGGTCTGTCCCTTAATGGGTATTTCTCCACCGACTTCTCCTATTTGTGGCTCCCTTGGGAGGGAGAATCCAACCAGATACGGGTAGAAAGTGAGCTCCAGATGAAATAAGCCCTCACCAAAGTCGGGAGGGTAAATGAAGTCCTCTTCTCTGAGACTTCCCCCAGGGTGTACCAACCCCTAGAAATCTTGACATTTAATTTCACCCCGAGGAAGATCCCATAATTTCCCAAAGAATCCAAGACCTAGGCAAAAAACTAAGGGGTGAGGTTGACTCACAGGGGAATACATGTACCCCTGCTATGCTCTTGCCTGGCACCTGGTGTCGGGTACATTATAAGAAACATTTAGAATTAGAGTGTGAGCCTTGCCTCTCTGCTGCTACCCGACACATCAACACCCTCCGGGAAAAGAAACATGAAGCAAGCATGCCTGGGCCCAGTAAGTCTCTTAGTAGCACCCCTATGGTGCCGCCGGTTCAGGCATCCCAACCACAGAACCCTTTGGAGGAAAGCCCCATCCATGTGCTATCAGAGTCCGAGGAAGCTCCTCCCAATCCTCCCAAAAGTAATCCAAAGACCACTTCGTCTTCCCAGCCTCAGACAATGAACAATGACTTGTGGAACTTAAAGTTTGACGGGTCCCGATCTAAGCAAGGTTGTGGAGCCAGAGTGGAATTGATCAACCCGCGGGGAAAATCCTTCCTCGCATCTTACAGGATGCAGTTCAATTGCACGAATAACGTGATGGAGTATGAGGCCCTGGTCCTTGGACTCCTATTTGCACTAAGGAAAGGAATCACTCGCCTCTGGGCCCTGGGTGATTTAGAGTTGATCGCTAAACAGGTCTGGATTCAATACACCTTTCACAACAAAAGGTTGGTTGCATACCACAACCGAGCATGGAGCCTCATCGAATATTTTGATGCCTTCGGCATTGAACTTATTCCCCGAAGGAGAAATTATGTCCCAGATGCTTTCGCCGTGTCCGCCAACACTCTAGAGCTAATGGCTGCCTCCCGACTCTGGAAATTTTCCGTTGAGATGATCCCCACCCCGTCCATCCCAGACAATGTCACCCATTTTCAATTTTTTGAAGATGACCAGCATATCCTGGCCTTTATGGCCAATGTTGGTGTCTTTGAGGACTAGATAGTGGAAGAAAGAGATCACGACGATACTGGACAGGGTGATGAAGATGACGGGATCATGGACCTACCAACCAACACCATCCCTAAGGGGATGGTCGCACTCGAATGAATCTTCGACTCAGACCCTCGGTGCCGGGAAAAGATATCATCCTCCTCGAAGGGAGGAAATTTTTAAAAGGTCAACATCGGCCAGCCCGGTGAAGAGAAAATGATACACATTAGCACCTCCTGCTCCCTAGAGGAGGAGAAGATTCTCGCGGTTCTCCGAGAAAACATTTATGTAATTGCGTGGGGGTTATGAGGATCTGAAAACTTATGACACCTCTATCATGACTCATACTATCCCACTTAAACCAGATGCTAAGCCTTTCCAATAAAAGCAACGACCAGTCAATCCACTAATCGAGCCTATGATTCATTAGGAGGTTCAAAAACTACTGTCAGCCCAGATAATCTTTCCAATCTAGTATACTATGTGGGTTTCCAACCTCGTCCCTGTAAGGAAGAAAAGTGGTGAGATCCGCCTTTGCGTGGATTTCGATAATTTAAATAAGGCCTCCAAGAAAGATAATCACCCTCTCCCCTCGTTGGATGAGGTGTTGCAAATCGTGAATGGGTCACAAATGATGTCTTTCCTGGATGGGTACTCCCGGTATAACCAAGTCATGGTTAAGTACGAAGATAGAGACAAAATAATGTTTACTACCAAGTGGGGGACGTTTGCATACCGGAGGATGCCCTTTGGCCTGATCAATGCAGGGGCCACATTTCAGAAGGCTATGGACATTGCGTTCGACAGCCTAGTCAACCGGTGTATAATCATCTACATGGATGATTTGACTATCTTTTCCTGGGACAGGCGTGATCATTCTGCCCACCTCACCCAAATTTGCGAGAGATGTCGCCGGTATGGAATATCCCTCAACCCTAAGAAATGTATATTTGGGGTCACCGAGGGGAAGCTGCTCGGGCATATTGTCTCTGAGAAGGGTATATCCATTGACCCTGAGAGAGTTGAAACGCTATTGAATCTACAGATGCCCGGCAGCAAGAAGGAAATGAGATCTTTCTTTGGGAAGATCAATTTTGTCCGGTGGTTCATCACTGGGTTCGCCAAGATTGTGAAGCCACTCAATGAGATGATGAAGAAAGATACTAAGATTGAGTGGAGTTCAGAGGCGAATCGGGCATTCGCCCAGAATAAGCAAACAATCATGGAGGCACCATTTTTGTCTAGTCCAAACTATTCCCTCCCTTTTTACATATACTCCTTTTCCTCGCCGCACTCTATCACGGCAGTGTTGACCCAGAAAGTTGAAAGGGAAGAATGACCAATAGCTTTCATGAGCTCCCCCTTTAAAAATGTTGAAGTCTAGTATTCACCCTTGGAAAAGTATGCCTTTGCTCTTGTTCGCTCTGTGAAGAAATTCTAGCATTATATTCTCCGGAGCAAATTGCATGATATCATCCTGGACCGGGCTGTTAAGTCTCTACTGGTGCAGAGCGAATTGGGTGAAAGACGGGGGAAATGGATGGCCATCCTCCAAGAGTATGATCTAGAAATGTAACCCATGAAGATAGTCTAAGGCCAGGGACTATGTAAAGTGATGGTAGAAGGGACTCCCGAGGTTGAATGCAAAACTTATACCGTGGAGTCCATCACTCAAGATCTATGGTATACCGACCTGGTATACTTGTTGTTAAATAACAGGTGCCCGGAGGGGTTACCCCCAAACAAACGTCGCGCCCTGCAGCTAAAAAGCACACACTTCATGATAAAAAATGACATGCTTTTTTGTAGAAATTATGAAGGGGTGTACCTCCGGTGTATAGACAGGGACCATGCTATGAAAATGATTGAAGAATTTCACAGGTAGTTTGGCACCAGGCATGACTCAACTAACGCCACTGCCCACTAGATCCTCTAGGCTGGATACTATTGGCCCTGTATTTTCAAGGATTTCTACACTCATGTTAGGAGATGCCACACCTGCCAAACCGTGACACATCGTGAACAGAACCCGACCATGCCTCTGTAGCCAGTCTTCGAAGCTAGACCCTTTTCCCAATGGGAATTTGACTTCATTGGGGAAATTAACCCCAACTCGTCTGCCAACCACCAGTACATTCTAACTGCTACTGATTACTGCACCCGGTGATCTGAAGCAATACCTTGTAAAAACATGGCATATGTAGTCATAAAATTCTTGGAAGAAAACATCGTCACCAGGTTCGGGATGCCCTTTGCTATAGCGTGTGACAATGGTCTGGCATTTTCTTTGGTATAATTACTCAAATGGACCTATGACAGAAAGATCATTATGAAGTTTTTCAGCAACTATTACCCACAGGGAAACGATGTTGTTGAATCGACCAACAAAAATTTACTTGAAGTGATCAAACACCTGTTAGAACAGAACCCCCGAGACTGGCACCAAAAGCTTAGGTTCGCCCTCTGGGCGGATCATATCCGAATAAAGGTAGCCCTGGGGACATCCCCATTCCATCTATTTTATGGCCAGAATCCAGTATTCCCCATTAACTTACAAATCTTGGTTTTACAGTTCATGTAGGAATTCAACAACCGAGACAATATCGTGGAGGTTCAGCTCCTAAATCTAGTGTGAATGGAGGAACAAAGGGATGCAACCCTTGAACATTTCGCGTGTCACCAAGCAGTAGTAAAATGGTGGTTTGATAGAAGAGCCCAATATAAGGCCTTCCAGATTTCGGACCTGGTCCTCTTGTGGGATAAGGCCCAGGAAAAGAAAGGCAAGCACACTAAGTTTCAATGGATCTGGCTCGGACCATATTTGATATCCAAGATCTGCGGGGCAAACACTTATTGCCTCAGTGCCATGACCGGAGAAGCAGTCCCATTGCCTGTCAATGGTCAGTTTCTCAAACATTATTTCGAATGAGGAAAGTGGTGAGTTTTGCCCAAAATTGTACTATATGTAAATTTCTTGCTTGTAAATATTTCTTTCCCGGTGCTCCGTTTGGGGTGCCTTGCCCTTGTAAATAGTTTGTCGACCATCTTCCGAGACCACCCTCTTTTCCCTTTCCTTTTTCTTTCTTTTTGGTTTTCTTTTGTTTTGCTTTTGTTTTCCGGGTTTCTAGCAGTTTGTCTTCCTTCTTGTAGACCGGTATGCTTCGCATGACATCTAGCCCCTGGAATGGTACCTTATGTAGTTTGATTAATTGGGAATCTGTTGTTAGCAGGGTGGAATTGTCCACGCTTCGGAGTTGTTTTGCAAGTATGGTAAAGGTTATGGGCAGTCTTCATCCGGTTAACATCTTGGCAGTCCAGACATCAGTTAACAAAAAAATCTAAGGAACAAGTAATCGGACCCCATGAGGGCAGATCGGTTGTACTAAGTTGTTGGACCAAGTCCAAAAATCATTAAGAATATCCCAGGTCCGGAACTTTCTCTCGTATTTGGTGGTTTAAAGTTGGATGGCAAGGTGAAAGGAGTACCGCCTCAGAAATTAGCTAAGATTAAGGTCCAAGGTGAAAGAAGTACCGCCTTCCCATTCAGAAAAGGAAAGAAAATAAAGGAAAGAACTAAAGAGGGGAGAATTCTGGTATCCTGGGAAGACGTGCAAGATAAGAAGAACTTGGTTAGACTCATTTAGTGGTTCTTCTCTGCTTCTCCCGGAGGTCATCGACTTGGTTTTCTTTCAAAGCACACACTCCATAGCTGACGAAAGACCGAAAGATTGAATCAGTGATGGATCAGATTTTCTCAGACACCTCGCTCTATGCAAGCAAAATTCTCAAGTAAAGATTAATTCTGGTTTTGCTAACCAAGGATTCTGAAGTTCTTGAATGCGCTAAGACATTCGTCCTAGTGGGTCGCCATTTGTTATGCCTTGCATACCCGTCCCTATATTTTATAGACAAAATGTTGGGTTCCCTTTTTTTTTTGCTCTTTCCTTGTTTTCCTTTGTTGCCTTTTGTTTCCCTCCGAGTTTTGCCTCTGTGAGGGTTGTCTTTCTTTTGCTTTATCTTCTTTTGTCTCCGGGACCCGGTCCCAGAGTTTTGTTTGTTCTGTCGAGTCTATCGGACTCCAGACTCCGGGATTCTCTGCCATCATACTTTCTATTTCGAGAAGATGTGGTTGCATGGAATCCCTGGGCCCAGAGTCTGGAGGTTTGCTTGTTCTGGAGTTTGCGAAAAGAGTGCATCATTTTACCTTGGGGGTATAAGTTGAAGTTACTTGTCATTTTCACATTTACCGCGATCAAAACTTAAGGTGATTTACCAGAGCAATTAAGGCGAATTTGAAGCAATTAACTACAGCTTGTTCCGATGATCAAATGTGATTAACAACGATTGAACAGTGATTTGTGGTGATCTACTCATGACGGTCTGAGGGCTACTTGGTTACAGAGTGCTTCCCGTGCTCCTCTTCCCTGCATTCTACGCGTTCCAGGTAGGCTTTCGGCTCTTTTGCTTCTGATTTTTAGTTTCTTCTGGTTCTCGCTTGTTTTTGTTTTTTCTTTTCTTTGTTTTGCTTTCATTCTTGTTTCTGGTCTTGCTTTTCATTGCCTCCCGTTGGTGCGATGGCTCTTCCAAAGGGTTGTCTGCCCTCTGTGCAACTGTATTTTAGTGTAAATACTTTGTGCAGCATGTACAGGTGCCTCATAGATTGTGTACATGGTTGTAGTTTAGTGTGTATTCTGTATATTGCCGTAGGTGTAGTCTTTAAGTGTCTGTAAATTTTGTTATGTAAATACTATGTATAATGTATATATGTCATCGTTGTCTTACGGGTTGCACTTCGGCCCTCGCAACGCTTTGATCTTGTATGATAGTTGTATATATCTTGTATATCCTTCCACTTGTCGAGCTCGTCAGAGAGGAGCTCGCCACAGCTTGAACTCGACACCTCGCTGCTTCGAGTCATAGCGGTTTTCTTGCTCCTCTGTCGAGTCACCTTAATGGCGGGATTAATTTCCCAAGAGTGGGCATTCAAATCCTATCCCATCTGGCATTCATTTCATCCGTGTCGCCCCACTTATCACCACTAATGCCATTAATGTCATTTATGCCACCTGTCAAGTGACCACGTGACAACTCATGTCAGCCAAGTATGGCTCTCTGTTGGTCACATCAACAACGGCTAATCTTTCCGGACTCCAGGTGCCGAGTGGTCCTAGGGTCTCCACCTCATTTCTGTCACCTAAACCAATGACCCGGAACCCCAGGAGTTTATCAGAATCTAGTCCATGTTAACTTTGTGTATTCTGGGATTTTGATGTATGCTAACACATTTTTGTAACAGGCACGGAACGACAGTGAATTCCTCGGAGTCCCCAAAAGTTTTATTTCTATCAAATCATGTATTGACAGTTCTCCGATCTTGTAGGTTGTTGATTGATCAATTAAGATGTCTAAGGTGATCACTCCTCCTGATAGACCGGAGCTACCTGCTACCTCTACTCAGGTGGCTACAAAAACCAAGGATGAAAAGATGCTAGCAAAGCTACCACTAACCTCCAAGTACTCGAAGGAGGGCATTCTCGTGGGATCCAAGGTGGATTCCAATGTCCAAGAAATAACAGACACAGAGCACGGACTTTGGGCTGAAACGCAGGGCTTGATCCAAGCCATCTACAAGTTGAAGGTCGACGGAGATATTATGGCTACTCATTTGGCCGCCTCGGGCATTATAAAGGCTACAAATTTTCCTTGTTCAGTGCAATCACTGGAATTAATACGCTAGTTGGCGATGTTGTACAATGCACCCACTCAGACGATTTTGCTTGCTGATCCCCGACCATTACAATATCCAGCAACAATTGTCACTCTAGACGCAGCGAATTTTTCCTCAGGGCTGGGGATTCCACAGTTTAAGGAGTCCACCATCATCAATCGATCCAAGTCATTGAAGGAGTTCGAGGAAGCTGAACTTGTCTCCCGACAATATCTCAATAGCCAATGGCTGAAGTCTCCGAAGAGGGACCATAAAAGGATGAAGTTGGAAATTTCCCGCGGGGATTTCAAAGAGCCCATTCAGGCAGGCATCATATTGTTATGCAGGATCTTCGGATTACCCCATGCCCGGGATTTCTCAGCGTTGATGTATTACTTTCTTTACTGCATCACTACTCATAGTCAGACCTTTAACTGGGTGGCCATTATAGCCAACCATGTGGACACGCAGCTGAAGGGCATCGTCTAGAGTTCCATGTTCTACATGACCTCTTATGTGTTATGGGCGTTAGCGCAACAAAGATCGGCTTTCTTGGGATTCGGAACGGTAGGCGAACTTGGGAATGGGCCAGGCCAGTTAACACCATGGGATCATTATCCCCAGCTCCAATAGGAACTCAGTTTCTTGAACTTTTGCAGGTTAAATGATGCTTTCATTTACCAAAATATTCTAACACTTACCCAAGACTCTGGGTACCGATTATCGCAGGAGGCAATAAACCTGGTCAGCACTTATGGCCACTATTTTATTCAGTTCCAGCACCACACTTACATTCAGGTGATTGGCTTCTCTGGGAAGCCCTATCTTCTTCCCCAGTACTGCGGGGACAGAATCATTCTCTTGGAGTTTTGCCGGTAGATGATGGACTTGCACGCCTTCTTCACATTGAAGAAGGTCATCAACATCACATTCCCTTTTTCGTGCGGGAATTATACGTACAACCTCATCGTTGCAAGGGACGAAGATAATGAATTGAAAAGCCTGGGACTGGTGGAATTCCACCACACCAGAAAGAACTATGATCCTCTAGGTAAGATTGTCGCAACACTTCCTCAGGCATCCCCACCACATGAAGAAGACATTGAAGTTTTTTGGGCGGACTACCAAGACAGTTTTGATCTCCGGGCCCGTCAACATTCACGGATGTCCAAGGGACTCATGAAGGTGCTTGACCTTCAGACCTTTCTGAAGGGTTTTTGAGATGACGGACCACTAGAGGACCCGGCTTACAAAGGACAAGGGTTAGACAAGTTGGATATCCCCTCGGTGGATTGGGCCACCCCAGAGGACTTGACAATCGAAGGAGTATGCCACCTGATTGTGGAGGCCAGTCACAAATATTTTGCCCATGTGTGCCTCAAGAGTACCTGAAAGAAACCGATTGTCCGAAGGACCACTCCACCTTCCACCGCCGTTGTCGGACCTATCACGAGTAAGGGGAAAGAAAAAGAGGGTACCCTAGCTAAAGCACCTCCCCAGGGCCCAACCCCCTTAATGGTACAACTACAACAACAGATGGAGTCAGTGAGGTTGGCCAGCCAGCAAATAAGCACACAGATATCCTCCAGTCTCCTCCTAGCTCCAATAGTGTCTTCTCGCCCAGTGGGATCCCCGTCGTTGGCTGCAATGATGAGCAGACAAACTTTCATTAAGGCAGAGTCTACCAATGTCTTGGAGATCGGGGTCCCACTGTTGAGGAAGAAGAAGAAAAAGGTGACCCCCACGCCAAGCGCAGCCGCTAGCCCCAGTATGCCAGACATGCCTCCAGTGGACGTAAGTTCATATTCCCCCAAACTTGAGGAGATTCCCGACAGCCCTCCCCCACACGATGATTTTGATGATGTGTTCGGGGCAGATGAGCTCATGAATTTGCATGAGGATATTGGTCACGCGGTTGAAGAGATCACCGCTCAAGACAAGGAGATCTCCGCAGAAAAGAAAATCCCAAAGGAAGAAATTGCATCAGAACAGGAGGTCCGAGATGAAACACAAAGAGAGTCTAAGTGGGAGAAGACACTGGTCCAAGAGGCCGAAGACACACCAAGGCAATCCACAAATGAGAAACTGATGATTGGGGAAACCAAACCCGCAGGATGAGTTGTACCCCCTTTCATCGCGCTCCAGACACCTTCGGTTACTCCAGAGGATCAGGTGCCCTGGAGCACATTTGGTGAGGTAGTAACAGCGGTCGCATTGTTAAACTTTGGCCAGAGACCTCATCCCCCTCCAGAGGATGTTCTGATGGGAGAAGATGTCCCAGCAAATGAGGCCAGTGAGGCCGAAGAATAGCACCACCAAGATGACTGGGAAGTCCTAGAAAA
This sequence comes from Thuja plicata, assembly GCA_018584345.1. Lineage (NCBI taxonomy): Eukaryota > Viridiplantae > Streptophyta > Pinopsida > Cupressales > Cupressaceae > Thuja > Thuja plicata. The sequence goes on along the minus strand of MU227375.1, from coordinate 1,448,862 downwards.
TGTAAATGTCAAATCAATTAATGCTGAAGAAAATTGGGGAACTCTCAAAAATATAGGCAACGTTGATGCCGGTGAAGAAGAAACCCCGAACAACACCAAGGAAGATGCCAACAAGGCGAAAAATGCATAAGGTTCGTGAGAACGGGAGAAGGAACAAGAGCAAGAGAAGGAGAAAGAGCTTGAAGAAAATGTACATTCTGGGAACACATCGTCAGATTCTGAAGGGAGTCCCGATGCACAGGTCTTGACAAAAAAGCCACCCCAACCACCCCAATGGTTGGTAGAATCAAGAAAGAGAAAGGCCTCGGCGGTAACAACAGGTGTCCCACTCTCCTTGGCCAAGATGATGGCTCGAAGTGTGGCGGCCCAAAACCCCAAGAAGGCGCGGACAGTTCATTCCCTCTGAATTGGTCCAGCAGGGAGTATCATTGCAACAATTGCAACACCTCCTCTAGATGCAGATGCAGCGGATGCAAGGCCCGAAGACTAATCAATCACAAAGGTGGCACTGGGGAAAAGAGACAAGCAGGGTGAACTGGACCTGCTAAGGGAGGCCACCAAAGCAGTGGAGGCCCAGTACATCAAACAAGGTTAGAAGTTAAAGGAGGAAAGGGATACTAATGCAAATCTCCTCGCACTTCTAGCAGAACTTACACAGCCTCTGGCCGAGGTCCACCTACAGATTTCCACCTCCGGATTGCCGCTGGAACAGGGCGACGTGGATTCTTTGAGGGCCATGAAAAAGAAGGCCCAAGCTGTAGACGGGTGGGTCACCGAGAAAGTAGCGGCCATAAGACAATTTCTAGTGGTGTCTCTCCCAGATCTATATCAGGTCGACATGCTCCTTAGGCAGGCTAGTGGCTCCATCGCAGTGTGGGAGTTGGACTTAGGAAAGTACGAGAAATGGAAGGTTCGGTTGGAGGACATTTTCAATGCTGGAGAAGAAGCCATCACAGAGGCGGGGGTTTTGGGAGACGAATCGTATGGTTCTCTCCGGGTCCAGTACTCTAGATTTGACCTCAAAATTGAGGTGTGCAAGGAACTGGTTAAGACCCTAAAAGATAAGGTGACAGCGGCCCGATATCCTTTGGTCCTATTTTAGGCATTTGTGGTAGGGGTGTCACAGGCCGACCCCTTTACCACTGGGACATGCACCTCAGAGGACTACGTCCTCAGCAAATTTGACGAGCGGTTGGAGTCTCTGTATCTGGCTGCCGGAGACTTTGATCAAGGAAGGTTGTCCAGATTATCTAAGTTGATGATCTGGGCACATGACGCTGTAAAGATGGTAGATGAATTTCGGAACGGGACCGGAGAAGTTGAAGAGAAGCTTGAGGTTGTCCGTGGTCGATGGGACAGCATCCGGAACATCGATGAAGAGGGTGTAAGCCAAGTTTTGTAAACATTTAAAAATAGCAAAGGCCAATAAGGTTTTCCTGGATTCCGGAGATTTTGACCAGCAGCATATTTTTGTATCCTTTATTCTTTGAGTGTAAGCTCCCGGGTCCCGGAGTTTCGAATCCAACGATTCTGTATTCTTTCAGTGACCCGTGTCCTGGTTCCAAAAGCTGACATGTCACTTTCAAAGCAGTTAATAAAGATGTTAGAGGGTGGGTGACTCCAACAAGGCACGTCGGCTCGACGAGAAGGTTCTGAAAGATGGTCTTCCCAAGGCACCGCTCTAACCTACCACCTGGCACATCGAAGACAGAGAGCCATTTTCACATTAATGAGGCATGTAGCCTCGATCCCTGGGGGATCGGATTTCTTCTTTTCTCTCTCCGGCTCTCCTCTTGAGGCCGATTCTTCCACTTTTCCTCTTTTGTCTTATTCTTCTGTTATGTCAGACCTTTTCCATCTCGAGGTCTTTGTAGCATAGTGCAGGTAGTACCGGCCACCGGAAATTGTATTATATTGTTTAAACTGCAAAGTAAGTTAGGTTAATTTTAGGGAAAACTTGTGTATAAATAATAAGTCTGACCTCATTCCAAGGGTCGGCGAAATTGATGATTTTGCAGTCCATAGCTATAGCACTTATATTTTTTCAGTTCTTAGTTGTAAAGCTTAATGCTCCTTAGTTGTTAGAGGTTCTCAGTAGTCAGATGCTCCCTTGGAGCCACTATTATTGTATGCACCAGTGCTGGCTGGAAACATGTTAATGAAGAAGGAAGAGTTCTCTCAATGACGTTGTTGTTCTTTTTGTGTTGTATGTTCTTTATGTCCTTTGCTCTAATCTTTAAGTAGATTAACAACCTTCTTTTTCCTCGCTATTGGATAAATATGAACTGCTGGTTCTATGTTTATTCAGTATTTAGTGTGGCATGTTAGAGCATGGTTGATGTTTTGGATGTTTGGCATAAAATTTAAGTAGATGGAAGATTTCTAACCCTGGTCTATCTTTCCAAGTTTTATTTGATGAACCAAAATGTTTGCAGGAAGCCTCACTTACCTAAATCTCTGGAGTAGACGAGCTGAGATAACCAACTATCCCCCCTGAACAAAACAGTCACATTCCCAACTGAGCCCCTGCACTGTCGAGACCCGACTCTCAGGTGCTTGAAGGCCCGGAGAATCTCATTTCTTCGAACAACCTTTACAGGCGAAGTTGGCTGGTACCCAGTGACAACTTACATCTATTGGCGGACCCGGTCACAAAGAGTCGTCAACACAACTGAATGTGGTGCTCTTAGCACCAAATGGCATGATGTTGTAGTTGATCAAGATGATGTTGGGAGAAAAAATTTATGTTGCAAAAGACCATTACTATGTTAACATGGACATCTCTTCATTATTTGTGGCTTCCCTTGTCAATTTGGGTGAGTCAAAGGGTTGAGTCCTAGAGTTGGTCAATCTGATGGTTAAAACTGACTTCCTTGGGGAGTTGGAGCTTGTGATGGTCAATGATATCATCAATAAATTTTCCCAAACCATCTTGGCAAGACATATTTGGTTGGAAATGGATTGAGTATGAAAATATTTTGTATTCTTGAGAATTCCCCCTTCTTTCCAATCCTCTTCTGCAACAATCTATCAAGCAATTCTCAGATGATTTAAAAAAATTACATTTTTTTAATTGTCAAGCCCCTTTCATTTAGTATTCTAAAGTGCTTATGACCACTTATGTATATTATTCTTCTACAAGTTCAATTAAAATAAACCTTATTGAAATCTGGAGAGATCACTTAACACATGTTCTTTAGGCCTTCTCAAAGTACTTGGTGAAGGATTCGTTCAAGTTTCCTAGGAGAATTGATGCCCCATAAAATTTTGGTAGTTTGGACCTTATACATAGTCTTAAAAAGGGTTTGAACTTGCGTGCCAATAGGTAATTTAAAACACAGAAGGATAAGAAATCCAAAAGATCCTCCTCAAGCATCATGTTACTTTAAATGTTCCTTATGATAGGGGTGACTAGCATGGTCTATGCTTTCATTATATTCCCATTATGAAAGAATTTGATACAAGTTCAAGGCACTTTTTATTTCCAAAAGCAATTGAAAGACCTAGGAATCCATCAAGTTGTGGCTTATCGAGAGGAAGAAAGATTTAGCACTAAGATTTCCTTCAACCAACAATTATTATTACAGTCTCATATAATTACTTGTCAAAGTTCACCTATTACCAAAATTCCTTAAGTTTATGTGTTTGAGTCCTTTAAGAATGGAATTTACTTCATTTTAGACATCTTATCCAAACTACTAAGAACTCTCTCTCTCTCATACTAAGAACTCTCTCTGGGTTAGAATTTAAATCAAATTATAGGGATAACAACCATAACTTTGAGTATTTTAAATAATTATAGAATCTATACATCTTGAAAATATGCATATAGTTGGCATTCAATGTGTTGTGCCTTAGTGGAAATATTAGAAATGTTGTCTTGACACTTTCTTCAAGATTTACAAACCATTTCAAAGGTATTCTTGGTTTTTTTAATCAACTACCCATGGTATAAAAACTAATTAATATTGGGTGCAACCTCTAGTCAATTTCCATTCAATATAACCATAGTTTTCATATAATTTGGTCTATCATCTAGGAGGCCAAACTAGCTCATTTTTTTCTTATTGCCTCCTATATTTTGGTTTGTTCATTGGATATCACCTTATCAATCTTGGTGTTCCCAACAATCTCTATCCTTTTTATGAACAATTGAAAACTCTCAAGACCCATTTTTGGCTTTTTTCCTAAGCCCAAATGCTTTGGATACATGATTTATCCCACAATCCCCAATTCTTTAATCCTTTCTAGCTATTTTTCCAAGAATGTGATTTTTCTATGCAACTAGCCTCAAATTGCTACAATGTTTACCAAAATTCAACATTCTTTCAAAGTATTCTCTCTTGTATAATGAAAGATAGAAACGCTTGTTTATTTCTAATTTTTACAGTGGATTATCATTTCTCTTTGTATGCTAAGGCCATGATATAATGTGATGCTATAAGGTATATGTTTCTATTTGACATTTATGTTCGTATTTGACATATTATCATCTAGGTTCCTTATACCTTGGTGCATAACATCAAGTACAATACCAAATCTACATTTTTTATATTGTTGTAGCATGATGATTATCCACCTATCCTCTCCATCCATATCTTCATCACCCCTATCTTTTTCTATATCCTTTTATCATTCATCCTCTTATCCTCCCATCCATTTTAAGAGCACACCTATGTCCTTCAAACCTACATGTCCTCTTGAATGGGGGGTACCTAGCTTTTATCCTTCTAGTGAACGGGGAATCATAACACTAGTACTCAACCCTTCCAACTTGCTATATTTTATTAATCTTTGAGATGATGTAACTTCTCTTAGTCACAACATCTCAAAGATGGGGAAATGTAGACACCTAAATCTATCTATACCCAAATACACCTAATTTTAGCCTATCCTATACCACCATTATTATTATTATTATTATTATTATTTTGATCAGTAAAAGGCCTAGGATAAATATTTTATTAATTTCAATAAATTAGTACAAGAATCTCCATTCGATGCGGGCACTGGTAGGAAAGAATGGAGAAGAAAACCTCCAGTATGGCCCGGGACCTAAGTCCAGATTATGAAAGTTTACAGAAGCATATATGAGGGCATTCCCTCATTTACAAAAAAGATGAAGGCATACCTTCATTCACAACTATTCAGAATATTAAGAATAGTCAATAAGCAATAAGTACAGAAATCTCGTTCTTGACATTATTATGCTAGCTCCATCCTGTAGGCATACGTGTATCTCAAAGAGGCAGTATCCCGTGATGTTCATGAATCTATATCTTCGTTCAGTTTTAGTATTCCTGCAAAATCAAAAAGGAAGACAAAAACAAGAACTGCGATCCCCATACTTAACTCACTACATTGGTTAGCCTTGTTTGAACAAGAGAAGGTTCAGATGTAAATAAAATCAATTTTTGTTTCAAAATTTCAGCATCTTTTCTAAAAACGATTATTCCAATTTGAATTAAGTTAGTCTATTTCAATTGTGATTAGAATTATCTATAGATGCAGCATCATTAAAATAATTGTGATTTTTAAGGTGTGTGAGGCTATACAATGTTTGAAAAAGGAGTGCCTTACTGCAGGAATAAATGAACATGTTTATTTACTCTGTCTTTTATATATATATATATATATATATATGTATGTATGTATGTATATATATATATATATATATGTATGTATATATATGTATATGTATATATATATATTTATATATTTTAAATCTGTCCTTGTTTGCCTATTTATGTTTTTGATGTATCTGGATAAGTTTTCCATTAAATATTTGACTATACAAAAATCTTTATATATCTATATCTATTTGTATGTATATATCCTATATGTTTAAAAGTATGTACTTTTATTGACATAATATGTATAACGTGCTATTTAGTTTTTGTTCTTGTTTACTGGTATTGCTTCCCATATTTCATTAGAGTGAGCCTAGAGGACAGTTTTATATCGTTACAAGATCTTAAAATGAAAAATAGAAGGTTAGTACTGAGAATCAAATGTCTTCGAGAGTTTATTCATTTATCTTTTACAAATCAGAGATCTAAGATAATGTCTTCATTGCTGACGTTACGGTGTCTTGGCGGGCTAAGCGGTTCGATACAGCAGCTTAGCTCATCATCATTTTCCCAAGTGCTTACTTGATCCTCCACAATATAGTTGTCAATCCAATTTGGAGTTTCTGATGCACAGACATGAGAAAAATAGAGCAGAAATTTCAGGTTCCTTTTTACAATTGGTGCCCAGCTGACAAGATATTCTATATCTTCAGTTTTCAGAATGGGGTAAGTTGGGACCGATCTTCCTCCAATGAGCAGAGAATCATAAAAACATGGTTTGGGAATGGTCAAGTCACTTCTGATGTTGGCCAAGGCTTTATCCAGACCCCCTAAGTAGATGTTTTTGAACAGCCTTCGACATAAAGTGCCTATCTGAAGTTTATCAGTATCCACATGGAAGGCAGCAGCTAAAAATAGAGCAGGGATGTCCGAGTTAACTCTGTATTTGTCCGAGTTAAAAATAATGTCCCTACCCAGCACCCTGTATACTGCTCTAATAACCAGAAAGTGTGAATATAGGAGGATGTTTTCTAATCTCTTCCTAGTTATAGGTCCTTCAACGACAATTTGCACCTTGGGGCCTCTCAACTTTATGGGAGTCGACATGATTAAGAAGTATAGTTTAGAGGGGAAGCCAAGGTGTGATCAATCGATGCCAAGAGTGAGGATTAAATAGGGAAGGGCCGAAGATGAATAGCCCTAGAAGATGAAGCGGTATCAATTAGATTCTAAGCTTTAAATTCCTTCAGGTTTAAGGATACGAAGAGACGTATTTGAAAGGGGAAGAATCTTCTTGGAAACCTAATACGCTAAGGAGAAAAAAGTTCACCTTGGATGTATATAGATTAGATATTATTTTTTATTAAATATCTGAATATGTATTAATATGTATTTACATATGTGAATCCATATATA
>MU227375.1:1422364-1441480 GCA_018584345.1 Thuja plicata | reverse complement strand
TATATATATATATATATAAGAAAGTATATGTAAATATATATATTTATATAAATATGTATATTAATATAAATATATGAACAATTTGGGACAACTTTTTTCCTGCAAATATGTATTGAAAGGAGAGAAAATAATGCTATGCAAAATACGATTCACAACTTTCTGATAATCCTCTAAATAAGTTAAAGAGCAAATTAATCTATTCTAATTTTTCCAACCAAAATACGCCCTTCAGCTTACCTTATATTCTATTAACTATTTAGTATTATCTGTTCTAATAATAATGAAAGTTTTACACTGTAGGAATTCAAAATAATCAAAACATACTTAGTTTCGGTAGAGTAACTAGAATAACTGCTACTATACTAGGATAAATTTTAAACTCAAAAATGAAATACTTATGTCTTCCTTCTCATCGGTGTATGGAAGACCAGTTCTTCCTCGTCAGATTCCTCTATGCCCATGTCGAACCTTCTTTTTCCCTGGACTGCTTTAAAACCTTTTGTGGATTTCCTCAGGATGGCAGGTGGAAACAGTTGAATGTCCTCCAGTGTTATGGCTCCAAAGTTAGCTTCTACCTGGAACCCTTCCGCCTCCAAGTAATCTTTAACCCATGTCACGTCTTCACTTGGTGTTACCCTAATCCATTTTAGAAGGAAATCAACATTCCTTTTGATGATTTCCATTCTGTTGTAGAAGACTATTTTTTCTTTGAAGAGTAGAATTGGCCTTCTAATGCAATGGGTACAATTAGCCAGTGAGTCCATGGGTTTTGTGAAGTATTCTTCTGGGAAAGGGATCATAAGATCCTTGTTAATACTGTTAATAGCAAGAAGGATGCCATTGGAGTATTTTTCGTTAAAGATCTGGATGCACACATAAATTACTTCACCTTTGGGAATTTTCAAGGTAAGAAGAATGGCCGCAAATATACCTATTATGTCGCAATTCACCCTGTAAACAAATTCATAGTTAAAGGCCTCTTCCCCCATGATACGTTCCACAGCTCTCTTCCCCATATCATCTATCGCTAATAGTTTATCCCACCTCTCTGGTTTGATGGATCCCCTGAAGGCCCACAAATATTTTTCCCCATTGCAAATTAGTTTGATATTCGACTCCATTATGTTTCTAAGAGGAGGCTTCTCTCATTTTTCTTAGATTAAAATTACACTGCAGTCTATGTTAGGGAAAAAGAGGAAAAAGGAATCTTATTAATAGCTAAAAAACCCTAATTTTCTCCCGCATTGGGTGCTGCTATGGCACAATAAATGCGCTTAACTGTGGTTTTAAATGTGCTCTGTTGTATTAGTTAGATATGGCTGGATTGTGTTGCTTGGAGTGGCAAGGTTTCTCATTACCTAAAATGTCGTGTAAATGATGTGATATATTGTCCTGCGCAAGTTGAGTATGATAATATGGAAGACATTGTAACTTAATTAAAGATTGTCTAAGTGTTGTTGATTTTCTATAACTAACCATCCAAATGTGTGATGACTCATTTGTCCTTCAATGGTAATTATTACCGTACTCAGCCGTCTTAAATTCAAGACTTGAAGGTGATATTAAAGTACTCCTATCTAAACTTATCACATCAATAGTAAGTTAATCGTATTTGTTCATTGGGGAGGTTGTGCGTAAGTATTAAAATGACTACATAACTATATAATTAATAAAAGTATTTCTTATAGTGATCGGTTTAATTGTCTATCTCAAAGTACTATGTGTGAATGAAGGTTTGATGAAAAATTAAAAGAAATGATTCTAATTTATGAAAGTAACATGCATCTAGGCAATGTATATAAGACTTTTGGTTAATGCTATATTAGGAATAAGTTAATGAACGAGAGCCATCCTAATATCTGTTCTTATTACCGAAGGTTTGCATGGGTTTTTATGTGTGTATATCTAACAAGGGAATAGCTACAGCTGCTAATAAAGGAATAAGCATTTGCCAGCAAGTTTTTAGACAAGTTTGAAGCAAAAGAAGCATCATGGATAGAGAGCAGTGTATCTTATATAAGACTTTTAGAATTTGAAGTTAAATGGGATATTCTTATTACGATAATAAGATGCCTAAACTTTCTTCTATTAAGATTAGTCTGAGTAATTGATTGTGATAATGTTGGTCTCAGGGGTTAAAAGAGTTCTAAAATATCTAGGAAGTTAAAATTGTATTAGCTTCAGACTTAGGCTAAGTCAAAGGTGAAGATACATATGGATTGCTATCTAAATACACTGGCTAAGTTATCTAATTGTTTTAAAGTTTTAAGTTTTAAAGTTAGATTGGGTTGGGGTATGACCTGAAAATATGAGTTTATTAGATTTACAATTATAAATGTATCTTTATCCCCACCTTCATACATGCATACATACGTATATCCTTATGTACTACCTTTATTGTACATACCAACATACTTACATATTCACATACTTGTGTTCATGTCGTCCTGTCTGATTGCCATTTTAAGGTGAAGGATTATGCAATGAAGGCATAGTCTAACCCTTCTATCATGTAAGTAAGTATTAAATATATACGTATATAAATCCCTTCATACACACCTATGTACATACATATGCATTTTATCTTCATACATATATACATGCATATATATGTACATCTTGATTTATATACATACACATTTGAATACATATGATTATTAAATATATCTCCAACTAAGGGTAGCAGGGAAAACTTGTTGAAATATTTGTTGTTTACTTTAATACTATAATTCTAAGGTAAGGTAATGCCATCTGCACCTAGATTTGCCAAATGATCTGCTCTCACATTTCCTTCACGGTATGTGGTTCATAGTTGTCATCTTAAAAGATTGACATAAAGATACAGCCTATGAGAGAAGGGAATTTAATTTCCAATTCGGGGTGTTGCCTTTCCTTAAGGCATTAATGATGATTGCAGAGTCACCCTCAATTTCCAAGTGATCTATCCCTAAGTTTTTGCATAGTTGGATGCCCTTCACAAGGGCAGTCATTTTTGCCCAATTGTTAGTCTCAATTCCAATGGGAGTTGCTATTGTAGCAATTTCTCTACCCTCGCTATTATGAATACAGCATCCAATACCAGCCTTTCCCGGGTTACCTCGAGAAGCCTTATCGAAGTTAAGTTTAAACCATCCTATTGCTGGTGAAGTCCATCTACATTCTCTTCGTTTTGAATTTATCTCAGGGGTACCTTTACCAATAAAAGGTGGTAATGCCAGACCAATCCATTTTCCACGCATCTTTTCATCCCAATGGCTCATTGAGAGGTCAGTTTTCTGAATTTTTACCATTTTGGAGTTTATGGTCTCTATGATGGCAGCTTCAAATTTGTTGATAATATGTTTGTAATCCATTTTCTCATCTCTAAAGATTCTCCTGTTCCTTTCTTTCCATATTTCCCAGATGAGAATCGAGGGGGCAATAATCCACAGACTTGCATAAATACTGCTTTTCTTAATAGTTGGTCATCCCTGGAACATTGCCAAGAGGGTATTAGGAAAAGCAGAAGACCATCCTAAGTTGTTTGAGAGCCAATTCCAACAGTGATTGGTGTAAGGACAGCTTAGGAATAAGTGATCAATGTCTTCTTCCTATTTTTCACAAAGGTAGCATCTACTAGGTCCAGAGAAACCCACTCTCTTGAATCTATCAGCTGTTAGGAGTCTATGTCTTAGGGCCAGCCAAGAAAAAATGCCTGCTTTAGGTAGGCAGTTATTGTTCCAGCATAAGTTGATCGGAATATCTGTTTTGGGCCTGTTATGTTTTTTATTAATAAGGTTGTAACCATCTTTTGTATTATATTCTCCATTCTTCAATCCATCCCATACCGGCGTATCCTTACCTTCATTGAGAATAATCTTACGCTTATTGAGTATCTCAGCAAGGGATTTAGACTCTGCAGAAGATAAGCCTATATTCTCGAAGGATCTCCATATCCTTTCCTCCCCATTGCGGGTGATATAATTCTTAAGCTATGGTCCAAATCTATCTTCTAGATGAGTTATCAGATTATTATTGTTTAATACTCTTTCCAAGATGTCATATCCACCCCAGGAGTCTGACCAAAAAAGGGCATCTTCACCGTCACCCAGACTCCATGTAAGCTTCTTCATTATAATGTGTTGGCAATCCAACATAAAATTCCAGATCCTTGAGCCTTTTTGGGCGTTAATTTCTTTGAAAAATATTGATGGGTGAATTGTTATGTAAATATTTCGATGTCAATATCTTAGCCCATTTAGAATCTGGGTTCCTATACATTCTCCAAATAAGCTTGCCTCCCAGAGCTTTCCCTTGATCTGCAATGTTCTTTAAACCAGCACCCCCTTCATCCTTTAGGCAACAAACCTTATCCCAGGAAATCAAAGGGATCTTGTTCTTTTCCTCAGCCTTGCCAGAAAAAGGTTATGAGGTGTTTGTATAATTCTTTTTGTTTGCTTACTGGGAGATGAATGCAAGAGAGTTGGTAGGTTGGCATAGTGGCAAGTATAGATCGGACCATAGTAGCTCTTTCAGCAGAGGAGAGCCATCTTCCTTTCCAGGTGAGTACCCTGCTTTTGATTTTGTCAATTGTAGGATTCCATAGTGCTGCAGATCTGCTTCCTTTTTCTAGAGGGAGCCCTAGGTATTTGCAATGGAGAACCCCTTTCTTGAAGTTGAGAATGCGACATATGTCCATCTCAGTAGCTATGTCCATATTAAAGAAGAAAACTTTGGATTTACTTTGGTTGATCTCGTCCTGATGCCCTAGTGTAGTTTTCTAGGATGTTCGCAAAGGCTCTTGCCTCTTTTCTACTGCTTTCCCCATACAACATAGTATTGTCCACAAATTGTTGGTGGGTAGTTGGTTCTAAGTCATTCGTTATAGTTGTTCCCTTTATTAAACCTCTCTCCCTAGTTGTGGCTATAGATCGTCCCAATGCTTCAGCCATGATAATAAATAAGAAAGGGGAAATTGGGTCTCCTTGCCTTAGGCCTCTAGAGATGCTAAAGAAGCCTTCAGGAGTCCCATTAATGAGGATTGAAATCATAGGAGTAGCGATACATTCAAAGATTAGATTAATCCATCCTTTGGTAAATCCAAAAGCCTCCATGCATTTACATAGAAACCTCCAATCCGCCTTGTCATAAGCCTTTTGGATGTCCACCTTGATGAGCATAGTAGGATTTTTGCTCATTTGGACAGAGTGAATAGCTTCATTAGCTATTATGACTCCATCAAATATAGATCTACCTGGAACAAAGCCTGTTTGTTCTTCACTGATAATTAGAGGGAGGAGTTTTTGGAGTCTAAGGGAGAGAGTCTTAGTAAGAAGTTTATATAGTGTATTACATAAAGCTATTGGTCTATAGTCATTTGGACTTTTAGGTTTTTCTTTTTTGGGGATGAGAGCTAAAAAGGTATTATTTACTTCTTTAAGCATTTGTCCCTAGTTTCTTACCCCCTCCAAGGCCTCCATTATGTCCTTTCCCAAGAAATCCCAATATTTCTGAAAAAATATGGCTGAGAAACCATCTGGGCCAGGAGATTTATCCAGGTTCATTTGCCAAAGAGCATTTTTAACTTCCTCCATTGTGAATTTTTTCGTCAGCATTTTGTTTTGATGTTTTGTTATAATTTTGGGTATGTTTTTTAGGAGTTATGATTGATTAGATAGATCCGAGCATTCTAGGTTGTTAAGGATTTTATTAAAATATTGAACTATTTCACTTGCTATTGTCTTCGGGTCTTCAATCTTCTGACCTGATGCATCCAGGATGCTTGATATTCTATTTGCACATCTCCTTTGTTTTGTGTTGTTATGAAAAAAATTTGTGTTCCTATCACCAGCCTCTAACCAAGATTCTCTAGAATTTTGTTTCCAAAAGATCTCTTCTTTGGCTAGAATGTCCTCATATTCAGAAAGGACAACCTTTTCTTTGAGGTATAGCATCTCATCCATACCAGATTTGATGACCTAAGAATTGATCTCTTTAAGCTCTTCTTCAAGCCGAAGTTTTGATTCAAAAATATTGTCGAATTTATCAGAGTTCCATTCCAGCAGTTTTCGTTTGATATGTTTCAGTTTATTAACAACTATGTAGAGCTTTGATCCTTTCAGTGTAGGTTCTAACCACCATTGTTCAATGAGTTTTAAGATATTGGGATCTCTAAGCCATAATTGTTCAAATTTGAAGGGGCAATTCTTAGGTTTAGCATCCCAGAGGATACTGAGCTGAACTGGGAAATGGTCTGAGCCTGAAATTGGCAGGATGTTGGCAATGAGGGTGATGTTTGAATTGGAAAGACTGCCCATAAGGAAGAATCTATCTAATTTTTCCGCTATATTGCTAAAACTTTCCTTCTATTATTCCAGGTATAGGAATTATCTCCAGTAGGAATTTCCAAGAGAGACAAATTCTCTTTCCAGTTGATAAAATCATGGGTTCCATAAGGAAGAGAGCCAATGCCACCTCTCAGATTTTGGTGATAACATTGAAGTCTCCTCCCAAAAGACAAAGGTCATTTGGGAAAAGATTGAGAAAAGTTTCAATTTCATTCCATACAGTCAATTTATTCCTATTTTGAGTAGGTCCATATACATTAATAATATTGAAGGTTAGGTTATGTCTGAAACTTTTATCTTTTGCACACATCCATGAGTTTATATTCTCTGTAATGTTAATTGACAAGCTTCGGGGATCCCAAATGATGGCCAAGCCACCAGAAGCTCCAGTAGCAGGGGAATCCAGTAAATCTCTAAAAACCTATCATATTCTTAAAGTTTGACATATCTGTCTTGTTCATTTTAGTTTCCTGAATTAAAATTATATCAGAATTAGACTTTTTAATACAACGCAGAATAATACGTTGCTTGTTAGGGGCATTCATGCCCCTAACATTCCATGTTAGGATATTCATGATAGCTTGGGAAGGAACTTCCTCTTCCCTACATTCAGAAGTGATGTTATTTTCTGTTGTCCTATTGCTTCTCCATCCAAGGTTCTGAGTTCAGAGTTTGGTTTTCTTCCCCCTTTTTTTGCAATTTTAGCACAGTCTGAGGAGCTGCGGCTGACCTGGTTGACAACAATACCAAGTGATTCCGGAATAGCATTTTCTAGTTTATCCAGATTAACTAACCAATCTTCTAAATTCTCTTCTTTCGGTTTTGATGAAATGATACCTTCTATGAGAAGCTTTTGTTGAAGCTCTAATTCTTCCTTATCACAAATCTCATCCATAAAACAATCCATAAGTTCACCAGTTAAGGATTCCGCCAAGTATAAAGCTATAGTATCCACATCTTCCCGAATTTTGGTTTGATCATTGTCATTAGAGCTTTGGGGAGCATTGTTAGAGGAAGGAACTGAGTGGTGCTACAAAGTAGGAGCATTTCTGAATGAGCTGGAAGGGCTATTAGGATCAATATGAACAGGAGATTCGATAGGAAGAGCCTGTAAAGTTTCAGCTGGATGTGAAGGGATTTTTCCCATGGTAGGGAGGGAAGAAGGGTTGTCTAATGGGAAAGGATCTAGGGTTTCAAGTAATGCGATAGGTTGGTCAGAAGTTATAAGTATAGTTGCATGATTGATGGGCAAAGGAGAGGATTTAACTATGGTGGGCTCTGGAGAAGTAGCAATAGAAGTCTTCAAGGGGGAAGAGGGAGGCCTAAAGGGAGATAGCACGAAACCTCCTCTATCATCGGCTAAAGAAATGTTAAGCTTGTAAGGGTAGATGGGGCTGGGAATACGGTCTGGGAGAGAACGAGGAGCATCCTCCCTAAAGAGCTTATCAGATTCCTCTATATCCAAGTTAGTATAAGAGATAATAGGGTTGATTTTTACCTCTGATAATGACACGTTTGAGAATTTTTGTGTTTATATTCATCCTAATGATGATTGATTTTTCAGAGTATAGTAAGTTCGTATCAATAAACCCTACAAAATTTCCATAGAGGTTACCAATCTTTCTCATTAATTCATCATTTAGGAATTCAACTGGTAGGTTTTTCAACTGGATAACCCTTTCTACAAGGAAATTCTCTAATTTAAGTGGATCGAAGAAGGGTACCCAATCAAGAATAGTAAAATCTATACTTTTGTAATTAGGGCAACCCTCAATAAGCAATTTAGCTTTAAATTCTTTGCTCCCGCACATAATAAAAATGAAATTTTTTAGGAGAATAATTGTACTTACCTTTTCCTTCAGTGTTTGTTCTAACCAGAGTGCAATATTTTCAGAGGAAGATCCTATGCCATTCCATCGACATAAAACGTCATACGAAGAGTAGGTCTCTTGTGTTCTTTCCATTAAGCCGTCGGTAATATTCAGGGAGAAAACATCATCAGCAGAAGAATTGAAAAAATTAGGGCCGCTCCTACGATGAGGAGTGTAAAGAGCCTTCAAAGGCTGAACCCCAAGCTTGGATTCATGAGAAAGATGAGAGGATTTATAAATCTGTGGAGGGGTAATAGCCATATTCCTAAGATGAGGAGGAGTATACGGAGTTTGAGGAGGAGAAACCGAACATGAGGGTTTCTGGGCCAGATCGGGAAGTCGTGTATTTGAGGTTTTATGCACCTGAGCCAAAGGATTTTGCATTGGAGGGGATAAATTGTGTTGCTGGAGATCAGGATTCATAGGACGGAGACAAGAGAATCTATTGTTGGTAGGAAGGTTGAAGGTTTGTTTCCCAAGATGAATTTTGGAGGGTATTTTAGAGTGTCGTCGCTCACGTTTGGCATTTTGACGAAAGGCAGGAATCCAAGGGTCCTCCTGAGCATCATTACAAATGTCCATGGGAGAAACCCTAGGTCGGACATCGGAGAAGCACCTAGTTGAGAGATCATGGATAGAAGAACGTGACTGAGGTAAGCGTCTACCGAAAGATGATACACCTGTCGAGAAGCAGCCATGCTGTTCATATTTTGTTTTCGCAAAGAAGCGAAATTGTGAGTCTAGAGAATCAATTGTCCATAGTCGAAAACGCAGATGCGATCGTGGGAGCAGAGCCATTTTTTAATTCTTTGAATTTATTATTTATCCTATACCATTATTTAAATAGATTAATTTTATTTATTTAATTAATTTATCTATAATCCCACCCTATTCTTTTCATTGATTAAATATATATATTTATCTATTATATAATTAATCCCACCTTCTCCTAGCCATCAATGAAAGATTTATTATTTATTTGTTTAATTTAACCTTCACTTTAATTCCCAATCTATCCATTTAATTTTATTCATTTGATTCTAAACTTGTCATGATCTAATATGTATCCCTCTCTACTCACTAACTAGAACCTTGTCAAAATTCATTAAATCTAAAAACTTGTCAAAAAAATCAAACTAATTTTGCATATCATCCTTCTATTTCATATTAGAGTGTTGAATCCTAACCATTCACATAAAGATTTTGCCTTAATTTATTTTGAAATCTTAACCATTCACATGAAAATTGTCAAACCCGTTTCATTATATTGTAAAGTTATTACTACCACTACCACTCATGTGTATTGTTTTTTTCTAAAGAGTACAATTAAAAACACCTAGAGATTGCATAAGAACATTATTTGGGCCTCCTCAAAGCCTTTTGAAAGATATTATATTCCCCACTAAGGGAGAGGACCTGGTAGTTGAGCACGTTCTAATAGTTGTGATAGTAGTTGTTAATTAAATACCCACTTGCTGATTTAATATCCAATATTTTTAACAACATTGTACCAATAGTTATGACTTTAAAGTTGCTTTTGCTAATGATGACTACCCATAATTGAATGAAATGTGTCCCTTTTCTTAAAAAGCAACCAATAGTGTGATGCCACATCTGCTCTATAAGTATGGGGGTCCCTAATGCACTGCGATTGGTCTCACTTTTTTTTTGGGCTGTTTTGGACACATTGGCAAAAAGCATACTGATGTGGCATCGTATTTGATGATGTGGCCCTGAAACCTTAGTTATAAGCAGGGGACTTGCCATGTAAGCTGCTGTAAAAAAATGGGAGTGATTTGAAATTTCCATGTAGGATTTTGAAAACTGCGAAGTTAAGGTGCTCAAGTACCAGGTCCTTACCCCTATACACATAACTTTACTTTTAAGTTTTTACAAACATGCACAACAATGGAAGAGATAAAGAACAAGAACATGAATCAGCAATAACATTTTAAAAAAGAACAAGAACATGAAATAGGACTAATCACTTTCGTGCTGGTTTTACAGCTGGTGCAGCTGGTAATTGTAACCTTCTCCTTTCGCATATCTACTTTAACTGTCATTTTGTTTTTTTTATCCGCATTGATCAATATTAGAAAGGGGACAAGAACATGAAACAAGATTAATCAATACAATAATAAATACTACAGCTGTTTTGATGGGCATGTTCCTTCTTAAGCTTATACAATCAAAATCAACAGATTCAACTGTTAGTTTGTAACATTACGAATTTCGTAGACGTGCAAATAAACGGTGGAACGCCTTAACGATGTCATTTTCCTCCCCGCTCAGAAGAAATCCTTTCTCCACTTCTGCAAGCCCATCTACCGTGAGAAGTAGGGAGAACCCGTCTCTTAGGCTAATAAAAGACGATCTGTCGAAGAACAGACCTATTGCTATAGCAATGCCATTATCCACGCCTATTGAAGATATTGTCCATAACCCACCGATATTTCCAATTGTTAGCTTCGTTCGAGGAGACCAACAATTTATAACCAAACATAGCATGAAGGCACTTTTAATGGAGAAACTATTCCATGGCGCTGTTATCTCAATTCTTCTCTGGTTGGAGAAGGAATGGATGACAGAGAGTTTGGGAAAGGCTAACGAGTTTAATATTACCCCCACACCAGGTGCTGCTTTTGTACATATTATCAGTTTCTCCGGCAATTTCTGCCCAAGAAGGAAACAAACATTATATGCAATTACGAGATGTAAATAAACAGAATTTATATTCTAAAAGACAGCTCTTACCTTTATCGTCTTAATGAGAGGCTTAATGGCTGATTTATTATTTGCCACAAGTTGCAGCATCCTCAATCTTTGCATGTTCTTCAAACTGTTTCCTATGTTGGTATGTTCTACCATCAGCCTCTCCAGTGATGTGCAGTGTTGTAAACCTTCTATCTTGTGAACTTTGTTGTGACCTTCAAATTCAAATACTTTGAGAGAAATCAAGCCTGCAAAACTTGGAAGGGAATGCAACACTCGACAATCACTTATTTTCAGCTTCTCCAATGATTTGCAGTGTTGTAAACCTTCTATGTTCTCAATTTTGTAGAGACCTTCCAATTCAAATACTTTGAGAAAAATCAAGTTTGCAAAACTTGGAAGGGAATGCAACAATGGACAACCATTTAATTTCACCTTCTCCAATGATATGCAGTGCTGTAAGCCTTCTATTTTCTGAATTTTGTAGAGACCTTCCAATTCAAGTATTTGAAGACGTCTCAATTCAAATACTTGAAGGGAATGCAACTCTAGACCACCAGTTATTTTCAGTTGTCCCAATGATTTGCAGTGTTGTAAACCTTCTATCTTCTCAACTTTGTTGCAACCTTTCAATTCAAATACTTTGAGAGAGATTAAGTTTCCAAAACATGGAAGGGAATTGAGTAATGGACAACCACTTATTTTCAGCGTTTCCAATGATGTGGAGTGTTGTAAGCCTTGTATTTTCTCAATTTGGCGGAGACCTTCCAATTCCATTACTTGAAGATGTTCCAATTCCAATACTGGAAGGGAACGCAACTCTAGACCATCACTTATTTTCAGCTTCTCTAATAATGTACAGTGTTGCAAACCTTCTACTTTCTCAACTTTATTGCAACCTTCTAATTCAAACACTCTGAGAAAAATTAAGTCTGATAAACTTGGGAGGGAATGCAACAATGGGCAACCATTTATTTTCAGCTTCTCCAATGATATGCAGTATTGTAAGCCTTTTATTATCTCAATTTTGTTGAGACCTTTCAATTCAAATACTTCAAGATATTCCAATTCAAATGTCTCAAGGGAATGCAACTCTGGACAATGACTTATTTTCAGTTTCTCTAATGATGTGCAGAGTTGTAAACCTTTTATCTTCTCAATTTTATTAGGACCTTCCAATTCAAATACCTCAAGAGAAATTAATTCTGCAAAACTTGGAAGTGAACTCAATAATGGACAACCACTTATTTGCAGCTTCTCCAGTGATGTGCAGTGTTGTAAACCTTCTATCTTCTCAACTTTTTGGAGACAATTCAATTCAAATACCTCAAGCTGTTTCAATTCAAATATTTGAAGGGAACACAACACTGGAGCCCTAATTAACTTCAGCATTTTCACTGACATGCACTGTTGTAAACCTTCTATCTTCTTAACTTTGTTGTAACCTTTCATTTCAAATACTTCGAGAGAAATCAAATTTGCAAAACTTGGAAGGGAACGCAACAATGGGCAATTACTTATTTTCAGCTCCTCCAATGATGTGGAGTGCTGTAAGCCTTCTATCTTTTCAATTTTGCTGAGGCCTTCTAATTCAAATATTTGAAGACGTTCCAATTCATATACCTGAAGGGAATGAAGCTCTAGACCACCAGTTATTTTCAGTTTTTCCAATGATGTGCAGTGTTGTAAACCTTCTATCTTGTCAACTCTGTTGTGACCTTCCAATTCAATTACTTTGAGAGAAATCAAGTCTGCAAAACTTGGAAGAGAATGCAACTCTGGACAGTACCTTATGATTATAGCCTCCAACATTCTACAGTGTTGTAAACTTTCTATGATTGAACACTTGCTGCAATCTTGCAGTTCAAGTTTTCTTAGAGAAGTCAATTCTGCAAAACTTGGAAGCGCCTTCAACCCTGAACAGTATTTTATCTTCACCGTGTTCAATGATCTGCAGAGCCTTAAACCTTCTATCTTCTCAACATTGCCGCATCCTTCCATTTCAATTATTTGTAGAGACGTTAGTTCTGCAAAACTTGGAAGTGTATCTACCTCTGGACAGCCTCTCAAAGACAATGTTTGAAGGTTTGACAAACCATCAATACCCCTCATGTTTATTAGCCTTCTGCATCCGTACACCCTTATGAACTTCAGTGCTTTCGGCAGGGTGTGGAGCTCCCTTAAAAGGTCGTTATCAATAAGTGTGAGAATTTGAAGGTTAGGACAACAGTTATCAGAAATCAAAATCTTGGACACTTTTGTCCAGCTTAGGGATATTTCCTTGAGCTTGCACAACGAAGAAGAAAATGACTCCCGCCCAAAAAGGGATTCACTGATTGGGCATGTAAATGACCCTGGTAAACATTCCACTGCCAAATTCTTTAACACCAAATGCTCTAAATCATTCAGACATCCCAAAGACTCTGGCAAGAATTGAATCTTACACGACTCTATCTCCATCACTCTCAACTTACTGAGTTGACCCATGTTTACCGGGAGCTCTCTTATCCCGGTAGAATCTAAATATAGGTTTCTCAAGGCGGCCTGAGTTGTGAAGTGAGGCAGCTCTTTCAGTTCTGGAAGCTGTGACAGACTCAAATACTCCAGCTTTGCCATGTTTTTCAGAATGTCTGATTCTAAGGTGAGCACAGTACAGTAGAATATTCCGAGATGTTGCAGGTGGGTCAGGTTCTTAAAAGAGACTGGCAACATTCTCAACTTATAACACTTCAACAATTCTAGGTGCTGCAGATTTGCCAAATCACCGAAACTACTAGGTAGTGATGAGAGCACCGGACAACCATCTAACTGCAAGTGCTCCAATGATTGGAGAAGGCAAAATTCCTCTGGAAGACTCCTCAAATCCATGCTACGATACACGACTATCTTCTTCAAATACAGCAAAAGTCCTATCGACTTTGGAAATCTTTGGAATCTTTCGCAGTTATAAATAACTAACTCTCGTAACTGCACTGGAGCCTGCATCTAATTTTTGAAAGATAAAAGTTTAAAGCTCTAACACTATACTGGGAATATCAAACACACAACCTTACGAAATGTTTAGAGTGCTAAAGCACAAACACTTCATTTAATCAATCTCAAACATTATAAATACTTAGAATGCTACAGCATTCAACTAAATCATCTAAAATATTAAAAAAATACTTTGAATGTTACCGGATTCAATTAATTGATTATGAAACAATTTGGTCAACTAATTGCATGATCAGAAATGATAAATGCATTACAATTACTTCATTATATAGATATCTTAGATACGTGCAAGATAATTCTACAACCTGAACTTGATATGCTGAAAATAACAATTTTGCTAACAATAGAAATGATCACAAGCTAAAGATCTAAATGTGCAAACAATAGCTTATCCTATTCATGCAAGACTGCAATTCTGCTGATGCAATGCTGAAGAAATTAGTGCACTATGGCATTACATTCATCTTACAGACAGTCCATATTGATTTAAGCTTTTGATTTTGCATGTTCTTTTTCCTCATCAACATTTCGAATCATGCTAGGTTTAGGAAGTCCATATTGATTTAAGCTTCTGATTTTGACTGTGTTCTTTTATCTCATCAACATTTAAAATCATATTCTATGATTCATCGTCAAAATGGAGAGCTAAAGAAGAGAGTCATAGAGTATGATTCAAAACAACGATGAGAAAAAAGAACACACTATCAAAACTAAAAGTTCAATTCACATCAATTTTCATATTTGTAATACAGAAAAACAGAACATAATTATAATAAACATTAATTGGAGTTAAAAACAACCCTAAGCAAAGATACTTACGCTTGCACCATCCTTCCACAACTCTTCCAATTTATTAGAGTTATCAAGCTCTAAAACTCTCAGATTTCTTATTTGTAGCCATGATGGAAGATATCCATGATCAAAGTCTGTACAGCTAAGCCAGAGCAAGTCTCCTGATAAATCACAGAAACCCATGTTGAGATAATTTTCTCCAACGAAAAAAACCTTTTTCGCAAGGCGCAAAGTTGGCCCTCTGTAACCTGTGCTTGTATTTACCAAGAAACCAGGAAACTCATAGCCACCATCAGTTTTTATATTCAGTATCATTCCTCGAATCTGGAATCTTTCCTGATCACAGGAAAGCAAAAGCAAAAGAAACTTTTAATGACACAGTAAACACTGTCTGGACCAACCATGGAAAACTCGACAAACAAAGAAAAAAATGTTCACATGATAAAAGAAAGTAGTAGCCTTACCCCCTCTCGTTTGTGAATGTCCATAATCTGATCTGGAAGTGGAGAGCATAGACGGTAGGGTGGCCGAGTATTTGCTATTTCCCTTCCTAAATCTCTCAAGTGATCATGCATTTTTATATGATTGTCATCATCTAACTCAACAAGACACTTATTTACAAGCCTCTTCCAACCATACACACCATTCCAGCCTGATCCCTCCCATACTGTAATGGCTCTTCTGTAGTCTTTTCCAATGAAAAAACAAGCAATGTCTAAAAATATCTGTTTCTCGTGACAATCTAAAGCATCATAGCTTACTCTTAGGCAATCTTTTATATCCATGGGCAATATTTTAAAGATCTTATCTAATAGATCCTTCCATAAATCCTTGTCAGAGCAGCCATAAAGCTGACCCCCAAATACCTTCAAAGACAAAGGTAGCCCGTTACAAGCACTCACGAACTCTTCAACAAGTTCCTCAAATCCCAACAATGGATCCGGTTGCAAGAATGCATGCCAACAAAAGAGCTGCTTGGCATGAAACAGATCCATTGCTTTCATTTCGTAAATGGAGGAGACCCCCCAACTTTGGAGGAATCCTTTTTCACGTGTTGTGACAATGATTAAACTCCCCAATCCTAAGCTATCTTTTGTGGGCAACAGAGCATCCAGTTGATCCGTATGATCCACATCATCCAAAACGATGAGCACACGATCAGTTTTCAAACGGTTTGAGAGAATTCCCTTTCCCTCTTCCACATTCTCAACTTTCTCACCTTTAAAACCAAGGTCTTCAAGGAGTTTCCTCTGTCTCTTATGCAACTTGTTATTTTTTGCAGCATCTCTCACATCAAAAACAAAACTGGAGAATTGTGCAAATGAGTGATTCTGGTTATATAGCTCTTTTGCAAGAGTGGTTTTTCCGGAACCACCCATACCCGATATTCCCACAATTTGAACATTAGCTTGACTCTTTACAATCTTTTCAAAATCTGCTACAGCTTTTTCAAGACCCACGGGATATTTTGCTACTACTAATGGTACTATATGCATTACTTTTAATACATGATTGACAATAGTCTTCAACTTCATTTGCTCCTCACTGGACATAGATTAAAAATGGGTTTTAAAAACTACAAGAAACCTTGCTGAACAGAGATGATTATACCGAGACTAAATATATATAAGAAACATAAATATTTGCACAAACGAGAAGGTATGTAAAAGATTTGAGACAGATTATGCATTGCTTACTCATTATTGTCGATAATTTCACCCATATTAAATGAGACGTGCTGAAGTGCCATCTTCCACTCCTTGAGTTTTTGTAAGCTATATCTACCCTTTTGTTGATGCTCCAAGAAGGCCTTTGCATACATCCCTTTACCTTGAGCAACCCATCGCAGATCGGTAGGTTGTACATGGTAGAAAACAGGAATGATAGTTGCCCCACATCTGAGCATAAAGGATAGCTCGGCAAGACACCAAGGCGATTCTGCATAAGTGGGAGAGAAGATTGCTACATGAAGTGGGGCGCTACACATTGCTGCTTCTAGTGCTCTCGGCAAGAAATCCCCCAACTGAAGCTCCTCAGAATCGAGGAAAACCCTAAGACCTGTGGCATGGAGGGCATTATACATGGCTCTGGCCAACGTGTGCTTGACATCAGGTCCGCGATGGTTAATAAATACATCAAAAGATGTAGCAGACGTTGATGCAGAGATAAATTCAGATAGTGGCGCAAGCTCATCAAAAGCATTTCTAATTTCAATCTGTGAATCAGGAGTGGTGGTGGAAGTAGATGCCATGAAATATGATTTGGATGGAGAAAGGGAGAGAGAGAGGAGCAATACTAGCAAGGTCGTTAATGTGGAATTCAAAGTGCTCAAAAGGGGAAGAAACAGGGAATTGTTATCGATGGACAAAGAGAAGGGCGTAGAATGAGGGAAGTGATTTGGGGGAAATCGCGCGGAAGAAACGCAGAAGTAACGTAAATGAAAGTGCGTGGAAGACCGGTCTTAATATGCTCAGCTGTTTTTTTTGGGTTGTTATGTGTGTCACCGCTGAAGTTCAGATGTGGCTATGGAATACCACCGGACTGACAGCAGTTTCAAGTGCATCCATGGGTTGTTAAAGGTTTTTTTATTCTTTAAATTAAAAGTAATAAGTTTGTCAATGGGTTTTAGGTTTGTTTCTCAAGTCAATGATTTTGAATGAGTCTAATAGATTTTAGTTTAATGATCACACTCCCATATTGCTTACAAATCAAATTTGATATTTTAAAAAATTGTATAATTTTTTTACAACAATCCATATTTATTTTTTAATTTTAATTTTAATTTTCTTTTAATTTATATTATGAAAAAGATAGATGCTTCTTTTTTTCTACTATGAAATAAATTTCATATTTCAATTACAATGCAAGAGAAAATATTTTACATGAGAATATTAAAAAATGTAATTTAAAAATAAATTTTATATTTCAATTACAATGTAAAAGAAAATATTTTACATAAAAGTATTAAAAAATGTAACTTAAAAATGAATAGCATTCAAAAAATAAATTAATGTTATTTTCTGTTATAATGTGTTATTACCCATCAAAGTGAAGTTAACAAGTTTGCCTTGAAGAATTGCTTGATTATTGGGAGAACCCTTCTTGTATCTCGTTAGACTTCCCCCCTCCCCTTCCTCCTCTTGAGGTTGCTTTCTTTCTTGAGGATGCTAAAGAGACTAAGTGTTGGAAAGGTTGCTACAATGTAGACAATTGTTATTTTGTCATTGATGTCAAACCTTAACTGGTGAGACTATTGTTGTATGTTTGAGTACCTTATCCATTGATTGATGAAGATTTGAAAAGAATGAGATAACAAGAAGACCAAGGAAATGGTTGAGTAATGAGTATACACCAGGGTACTTGATCATTTGGCACTTTGCAAAGTGATACATTGTTTATCTATCACTGACAGTTCATTGGAAGGTCAATGTCGAGCAAAGCAAAGTCGATGCCGAGCAAAGCGAAAGGTGATGCTGAGCAAAGCAAAGATGATGTCGAGCGCCAGTGAAATGCCGAGGGAGACAGAGAAAGCCGAGCAACAATATTCTATTTATTGATGAGATTTGAGATCTATGGCTGACATAGTTGATTCTATTGTGATATGCATTGTTAATTAAGATTGGTCCACATTCATTTAATGCACGGGAAACCGTTATTAGCACATGAATTCAATGTTTAATTAATGACTGTATTGGAGAAGTAAATTAAATGTAATGATGGAAGGATCCGTTGGATCTGACCTAACCTAAGATCTACGATCTTGATTAAGCGGCAAAAGATCTATCTGACCTAGATGAAGAGGTATAATATAACCTATAGAGGTTATTATCATTGTATCCAAGTGTAAGGAGAAGTTGTATGCACTTGAGTATTGCATGGTTAATTGACTGATTGGTAAGACCTAGCAAAGAAGGCTGAGCAGAGAAGCAGAGAGAGATTGCTTGACGGATTTCCAAGCAGATCTGAAGTTTGAGATGAAAATAGAGGCCACTTAGTGAATTAGCATTAGAGCTGAAACTGGATCTGGATTTGCAAAGTAAGTTGTATGTATCAGATCACACCTGTTGATTACTTTCTAACCATTGTATCAGTTCAAATCCTTTAACCAGGTTGACCTAATAGTCATTGTATAAATCCTTTGAACAAGGTGACATTCAGATCGGAATGTTCTAAGTCCTCTAACAAGGTCACTCCTGACAGGGTGATTAAATCCTTTAACCAAGTCACATTTGATAGTGTGTTTTGTAACCTTTAACAGGGTTGGCTCCTTACAAGGCATCACTTCAGAAGAGTAAAATTTTGGTAGTATGTTACTGGTGGTTTTTCCCATATTGGGTTTCCATGTTAAATCATGGTGTCAAAATGTGTGAATGTTATTGTTGTGTTTTACTGTTAAGTTTCTGCAAGCTTATTTCATTAGT
>MU227375.1:1362073-1377222 GCA_018584345.1 Thuja plicata | reverse complement strand
AACTGAAACAAGATTGTAAACCCTAGGTAGAAAACACAAATGTAAACCTAGACACAACTAAAAACAAATTTGTAAACCCTAGGTCTAGAAAATAAACAATAAACTCTCTCTCTCTCTCTCTCTCTCTCACACACACACACACACACACACACACACAAGACCTAATAATATCTAATACCTACTAATAAGACCTAATAGGACCCTTAAGACCTAATAGAACTGGAATTAAGACCTAACATGTGACTAATAAGACCTATTAGGAGCTATTACTTGACCAATTAAGACTAATTAAGACCCAGTAGGAACTAATAGGACCCTTAAGACCCAATAAGACCACTTAAGACCTAATAGGACTAATTTAAGACCTAATATGACTAATTTAAGACCTAATAGAACCTATAAGACCTAGATTAGGACCTAATAAGACCAATAATACCTAATAGGACCTATAAGACCTATTAAGACCAAATATGCAAGTTAATAAGACCTAATAGGACTTATTAAGATCAATTAGGACCAATTAAGACCTAATAGTCCACCTAATAAGATGTAATATTCCACTCTTAAGACCAAATAAGATGAAATAGGACCCTTAGGACATGTTACCTGACCTAACATTATTAATAAGACATAAAATTACCTAATACCGAATAATAAGACATAATAAGACCTAATATAGGATCTCTCTCTCTCTCTCTCTCTCACACACACACACAAGACCTAATAAGACCTAATAGGAACCTTCCAACCTAATATGACCTATTAAGATTGTTAGTTTCTTTTTATGTTGCAATAGAAACAACAACAACCTCTTCCTTTTATGATTGTTTTAGAGAGGAGCCACCTCCAAATATTTATTCATACAAGAAAATGACCAACTAACAAGCCCTCTCTTAATACTTCTACTCTTTAGGTCCTGCTACACCAAGGGGGGGATACCCTGTTATACCTATTGATATATCCAATCTGGTCTTATCAAGCAGTAATCTCACAATGACTCAACATGACCGAGAGATACTAGATAATTGGCTAATTATCCATTGAACATCAACCTTGAAATGGAGCATGAGATAGATATTATAACAAACTTATACCAATGAAGACTTAATGGATTTTAAATGTTTGCTTCTAGGAAAACATAGCCAATGTGCAACTAGCTATGCAATAAAACAAAACTTATAAGCTTCATATCAATGCTTTATCCATTGGGCTATATTCTGACTCAGATACAATATACTGGAATTAGTGTTCACCAAAGATTTCAAATCATAATACAACCATCCCAAAACCCCTACTACTAATAGAATCCTTGCAATGTGTCAGATGAATCTATGCATAAATTAGAGCCTAATTTAATCTGAGCCTAGATCAGAATTCTCAAATAAGTACATAAACACAGATAAAACTATGCTAATGAATCATAAAATTCATAACTCATATGACACATAACACTGGAGAGATTGGAATTTGGATCTATGTCTTAAGTTTAGAAAATCTCTTTTCAGTATACAACAAGTACTCAGAGATAACCTCTTCAATAACCTACAAAAGATCTCTCAACTTTATTCCTAACTTCTTACACTATCTAGTATAAATTATACTATCTTTCCCCTTTTGACTGAAAACTTTACAAATCATTTACAATACAAATTTTCCAGCCCTTTCCAATGATCTTGGTAATCCTTTTATAGATTAGGATTGCAACAAGCTTCGAATCAATTGGAATAAGGACAAAATTAAGGACTCACTAAAAAGACAAAATAGCTAATGGAGTGATAACCACTCTCATTACAATAGATATTCAACAAATTTTTTTTTTTGATCAATTTGTACTTGCAACTGCTTCAAATTTGCTTGGTGTGAGCCATTTGGAGTCTGTTGTCTTTGATGTTGGTGATGTAGGATCTTTACTTTCAACTTTATCAACCAATCTATTGGGCTTCATCATCCACCTGCATGTTTTCACCGTCACCTGGATCAACTATTGTGTACTTGTCTTTCTAAGAAGTGTACACCTCATCACCTGGCCAGTTGAAGTTGAGGACCTCATCTTTTCTATTATTAATTTACTTCCAGGTGGTATATGCCTTCTCAATCTCATCTGACTAGAATCCAAAAAATGCTCTGGCTTTGCCTACTATCTCAACTGTCTAGACAAGAAGCAGTGTTCTCTCCAATGTAATTATGCTATTGGTCCTTGTTGCCAAAGCTTCATTCATTTGCCGATGCCATAGCACCTCATCTTTGATATCTCCATTTTTCTTGAAGATATTTGGGAACATCTCATAACGGTCCTTTGAATATTCCTCTTTTAGGGCCATTACCTTTCTAATGATGATGCTCCTCCTTATGTCTATGTCCATGAGAAATTTGACACATTTATGAGTGTCAGTCAAGACTATGACAACATCATTCTCCTTCTTGCAAGTGGTGTGGAAGAATTTCAACTCTCCTCCCTTCCCTTACCACTTATCCACCAATTGGTCTAATTGGTCCTTGTCTGCATTATACTCATTCATCATGCTAACAATTTTCTTTCCTTGTGCATAGATAGCCATAGGCACCAATTCATGTGTACAATGCATAAGGTTGCTATGTATCTTATGTTCATACTTTTGCTTCTCTAAAGGCTGCAGACTATTCCACACATTCTTTCTTTTGTCTTTCTAGTTCTTCTCTTTCAGCTATCAGTCTGGCCTTTTCTTGCTCAACCTCCTCTAATGTGGTAAAAGTTGATGGTGCAGGGGAAGGAGGATAAGTGATAATAGGACTTGATGAGGATGGCTGGTGAGGGTCCTATGTAATCCTTCTTTGAGGCACAACTTGAGCTATTTACTTTCCCTATAGGAATGCAATCCTATCATCATTTTGCATAGATTTGACCCTCTCATCATTGTAAGCTTTCAAAACAACTTCATACTTTTGGGTTAGGCTCTTGAAAGCATCTTCTTGCTTCTCAGCTACCATCAAACTTAATTTAGCAGTTTGCAAAGTAAGTTTAGCTGCTTCTACCCATGAAGTATCTAAAACTCTTTTTATTATGAGGCTGCATGCACTCTCAGCCTGGTCATCCTCATTGGTTCTCCTTTTATCTTTCCTCTTCAAGGACCATATTGCTAGTGCTGCATGATCCTCACTAAACTGGGCACCAATTGATGTCCCACTAGTGTGTAATGGTTTGGCTTCCTTCCTCACAACATCAAACACAATGGCATCAACCAAATCCCACTTGGGTAAGATAAGGACTCATTTTTTCTTCACCAACTCCCTGCCCTCTTCAGGGGTTATCTTGTCAAACTTGGTCATCAATTCTTGTTTGAATTCCTTCTCAGTGTCTTCTTTGCTCTAGTTTGGCTGAGCTTCTTGCAACTTGTGACACTTATCCTTGAACTCATCAATATGGGCTCTCTATAGGAACTGAATGAAGGCTCTAGCCTTAACAAAACTATCATTAGACAAAAATTCTTCACTGGCTTGTTTGGTTACAGGGTCTAACTCCTTTCCTACAAACTCTGCTACTATAAGATCTAGCGTTGCATGCCTGGGTGCCTATGGCACTCCCTCTTGTAGCTCCTGGGCTATGACAAAAATCTGCCGTGTATTTCCCATTTGGACCAATTGCTTTGCAATATTTTAGTCATCCATCTATAGAGGGGACTGAGAAGGGGAGTATACATCACTTGCTTGTTCTTTTCCTGCCATCTTCTGCCTCTTTGGAGATGGCATTGTTTGAGTATTGGTATCTGCTGGCCTCTTCCCCTTTTGATCAAAAGTCTTGTCAATCTTGGGCATAATTGTACTATACCCTCTACATTTGTAAACCACATAATTTCCAGGTTGGACTACCCTCCCAGTGTAAGTTTTCTCAGAATAGCCTTATCTTTTTCTGGCTCAGACTCCATTACTTTGTTTTTCTTCTGGTTAAGAGTCTGCATTATATCTTCAAACATTGTCATCAGAGACTCAATCTTTTTAGCCCAGGGTGAAAATACCTTCAAAGGATCATATGATCTATCAAAATTGTGAATAAAATCCAAAGATTTCTTATACACCAACCATTTTTCTTTCTTGACTTCTTGGTCATTCAAATCAAACACATTCCTTATGATGTCCTCTAGAAAATTGAATTGGTGATCTAGTACCAGGCACTTGGTCCTCTTTCTGAACATATCCATAATGAAACCTTCATTGTCTACACACCTTGACACAGACGTTGCTAGATGGTATGGCTCAAAATATTTGTCAAATTGTGTCCATCCCCCCTTTGTGATGATGAAGTGATGGGCTCTGGTGAGGGTAGGGAAAATACTTCCCTTCATCTTGCCTGTCAAGGCTTCTTCTTGCAATCCACCCATTTTCCTCAGAATTTCTACTATACCAATCTTCAATGGCACTTTGTAAGGTAGAACATTTGGGGTTCCCAAGAATCCATAAACTCTAATAACTATGGAGACAAGGTACAAAATGAGATCTCCCCAATTGTGAATAATTTTTAATTCTAGGGCATACTCCATAGGCCTTAATAGTCTCATCATGTCTGTATGGATTCTAGGGTTCTGCTTACATAATAGTGATTTAGGCCTAGCAACGAAAGATCTATCAAAATTTACATAGTTGGCTTCTTTTCTATCCCTAGACAAATCAGAACTCCACAGTTGAATAGGAAAATCCTCATCATCCTGATATTTAGTGAGGTCCATTTCTTCTTCAAAGACATCAACACTATTGAACAAAATCATATGCATCATTAGAGAATACCACCCCATTGGCTTGAGTATATTTTTATCCTTGATGCCTATTAGACCCTCATGCATTAACTCAACAATTTAGGAGGCATAATAAAAGTGGGGATGCAAAATTTGAACAACCATAAGCATGAGGTGAACAAACATTGTCATTTCTTCATCTTCTCCTAACACAAGGCACAAGGCACTATACATTTTCCTAGCCTTACTATTGAAATAGTCCAGTTTGAATGGCTCTGGTGTATGTGGGCCCACAATAATCAACTCCCCTATTTTATTGAAGTATCCTTTCAAAGCCTCATTCCTGTAGTACTCCTTCTGAGTCTGGTATACTTGTTTAAAATAGTTCAAGTCAATATCATCCATTTGAATAGAGAGGTCACTTAATTTAAATATCCTTCTAATTTCATTGGCTATGATAGTCAACAACACATTTCCCTCTATATCTCTTAAAACCCTAGATACTCTATCATATGTATTTTCTATCAAAGTAAATAGGTATATATCATAAATACCCTAGGCACTATCAATTTACCCACATCTAGATCCCATATATTACATTCTAGGGAAGGAGCATTCCTCTGGCTATAAGTAGTCTTAAACAAATTTAAACCATTTATGCTAGTCCAGACATCTTTGGCCCATCTACCCATATCATACAAACCCTCCCCGACTCTAAAACGGGGATGTGCTGGAACTATTTTCTTAACCTGGGTAGCATCACCTATGGACCCACTCAACTATTGTAGAAGGTCATCTCTCACATTTCTATCTTTATATTCTACCTTGCTAGAGAATTCAATCCTAGGGGCCATTTTCTGAAACTAGGGCTTTTTACGAAAAATGATATTCAGATTTAAACAAGAATTCTGAGACCTTTTCAAATTTCAAATTTCACTGAAAGAATGAATTTTTGCTATATCACAAGAGACTTACCCATTCTACAATTTGTCACAAAGAGCTCAATATCACTGCAATTCTGATCTTTGCTTGAATGATTTCGATGAATTATGACAGCTTCAAGTTTAAGAAATGAATTATATTGCCTCAATCAAATTAGTGTTTCACATTGAATTGACCTGAAGTGGCTACATGTTCTGCAATCAATTCACCTGGTTCAAAATTCACGGCTTAACCACTCACTGATGATCATTTTAATAATTTTGAATCTGAACCGTAGATCTTCAACAGTATCTCCTTCATCTGATGGCTCTCATCTCTTCCCAGAAACAAC
Source organism: Thuja plicata (assembly GCA_018584345.1). Classification (NCBI taxonomy): domain Eukaryota; kingdom Viridiplantae; phylum Streptophyta; class Pinopsida; order Cupressales; family Cupressaceae; genus Thuja; species Thuja plicata. The sequence continues at coordinate 1,371,243 of MU227375.1, read as the reverse complement.
TATCCATCTGGGACACGTGTCATCATGACTTGATCGCTTAAATGCTAGATCTTGTTCACTTTTCCTTTAAGCAATCAAGTCAACCGTCAGATTCATCTTAACTTGGCTGCAAGTTATTTCACCTTGAGTTTACTGACCGCAGCTACGATATCATCCACTTGGACACATGTCAACATGGCTTAATGGCTTAATCGCTAGATCTCGCGCATCTTTTCTTTAAGCCATTAAGTGAGCTATCTGATCTTTTCAAACTTGTATCTTACTTAACATCATTTTTGGGTTGTACAGGACCCACTCCTTTTGCCACACGTCACCATGACTTAATCACTTATCCATTAGATGTTGATCACTTTTCCTTTAAGTGATTAAGTTGACCATCAGATCTTTTTGTACATGCTCTGCCTTTAATTCTTCCTTTATGACCTTAGCTAGACCCACTAGGACACGTGGCATCATAGCTTAATCGCTTAAGTGATAGATTTTGTGCACTTTACCTTTAAGAAATTAAGTTAGCCATTAGATCTTCAACAAGCTTTCCACCTTTTAATCTACGGTCAGCTTCACCTTTAGTGGAATACACGTCACCATATAGATACACATCATCACCGCTTAATGGATTAGACGCTAGATCTTGTGCATCTTTAGGATAAGCCATTAAGTCATCTGTTGGATCAAAATAAAACTATCAGCACTTTAATCAATAACTGTTCAAAATACCCGGGTCCATCAACTGCCACATGTCAACACTGCTTAATCGCTTAACTGATAGATCTTGCGCATCTTATCCATAAGCGATTAAGTCCACTGTTAGATATTTTCATGCTTTAGTCTCCACTATATTTCCTGTGACAAGGCCCACAATACTCCAAAAACACGCGTTGCTCAGACTTAATCACTCAAAGGATACATCTCGATCATGTTGGGAACAAGCAATTAAGTCTACCGTTGGATGAAAATCAATCTGCCCACTATTTAACTGAAACCCTTTCTGACCATCAGACCCACCAAAGACACGCATCACCTTGGCTTAATGGATTAAATGGTAGATGTTGAGAACTTTGGGAATAAGTCATTAAGCGGGCCGTTGGATCAAAATACATTTGCTCAACAGATAGTGAATTTAATAAAACATTTGCAGACTTTGAATTTAGGGAATAATATAGGACCACAACGTTAGGATACTGACAACTTAATGAACATGAACGTTTTAAAAAGATCCCATTTGAGACATGATTTTAAGTGACAAAAAGTAACATGAAAATAGAAACCTTTTCGACGCTTAGGGTTTTAGGACCAAATTTTATACTCTGAGACATGAAACAAGGGTTTTACAAGTATCCTTTACAAGACATTTTGCAAAAACAGACCAGGGACTTATTGCTTGAATTTTTTTTGAATAGACCTAACAGTGGCTCTTTCTAGGGATGAATACCTTTTGTAGGTGTTACAAGAATTTAGAATCTCGGGGGAGCAGACCAACCTACTAGAAAAAAAAACTACCCACACAATAGGAAAGAAAACTAAACAAAGACAGAAGGAAACACACTTGCAAAAACACACTATGTATAAAAACCTAATGTTCATGCATAATTAGACTTCATGAGAAGTATAACTTCAAGAACTATCCATGAACTGGCAATTCTAAAATATTTCCAGTAATATCTTTCAATAAATATGAATTTTACCCATACCTTTCATGGACAATATAAGGTCCCAGCCAGATTGGTTCAAATTTTCCAAGCTTTCCTTTATCTTTCAACCTAGCATTCCACATGAGAACATAATCTCCCATATCAAAATGTCTTGAGACTGCCTTCTTGTCATACAAGTTCTTCACCTGCAATTGAAGTTTTGCATTTTTCATAGAGGCTTCCGTCCTGGCTTCATCTAACTCCACCAGGTCATCAATTCTCAATTGCATGTCATTATTAATATCATCATCATAAGTCTGAACAAACTTGTACATCTACATCAAATTGTTCTGGGGAAATCTTGCTTGGATCCCATAAACTAGATCAAAAGGTGCACATCCAATAGCCTTTTTTGATGTCACCATGTCTGCCCATACAACTAATGTTAATTTTGAATCCTAGGCCTTCTTTTTTGTATCCAAAACTCTTTTAATAATTTTGAGGAGGCTCTTATTGGTAGATTCAGCTTGGCCATTCCCTTGTGGGTGATAAGGTGCAAAGTAAGAGGCCTGAATACCATATTCAACACAAAAATTGACATATTCCTCAGATTTAAAGCACATGGCATTATCTAAGATTATCTTCTCTGGGCATCCAAATCTAGTAATTATGTTCTTCAGTAAAAAATCAATCACCACTTTACTTGTAGCTCTCTTAGTGGGAATTGCTTCCACCCATTTAGTAAAGTAGTCTGTAGCTACAATGATCCATGAATGTCCTCCACTGGAGTTTATAGCTATTTCTTCTCCTATAAAATCAATACCCCATTGCTGAAAAGGGGCTTGAACTTCCACTGGTGTGAGGGGTACATTACCTGATAATTTTAGCTTACCATAGAAACATTGGCAAGCATCACATCTTTTAACCAATTCATAAGCATCTTTAAAAATAGTTGGCCACTAGAACCCTGCTCTCAAAATCTTATGTGCAGTAGTCTTGGCCATTTAATGGCCACCACACACTCCATTATGCATCTCTTGCAGGATCCTGTTAAAATTCCCTCAAGGGTCCTCCACCACAACTCATCTCTGATCAGGGAAAAACATATTGCTTGCAATTTTAATTTTCTTTTCTTATTCTCATCCATGCCCTATGGACAATTCATCCTCTGCAAATAATAAATAATATTAGTGTACGAGTCACAATGGTCAAGGTTACAAATGAAAGGTCTTTGTTCTTCTTCTAGGGTATTAATGTGAATAGCATCCAAGTTTGCACTAGCCATCAGTTTGGCTAAACCCATCCCTCTAACCAATTTTTTGATTTGGATTTCTATATTGAACTCTTGAATCCTATTTATCCATCTGCATCTCTTTCCTGACACCTCTTATTGAGTAAATATGTCCTTAACTGCTTCTGAAGGAACACAAGCCACTACAATAGCACCTATCAGATAACATCTAAAAGCTTTCATAACTTTTACTAATGCATAGGCCTGTTTCTTAGTTATATCATACTCAAGCTCTACAACATGTAATGATTTTCTAAAAAGGCAATAGGATGCTCAAATCCTTCTTCATTTTTCTGTAACAACACATCAACAATAGTGTGACAAGATGCAAATGAAAAAATATTCATGGGCTTTGAATAATCAGGAGTTCTCAAGATAGGGGCATCCTTAATAGCTTGCTTAATCTTTTGAAAAGACTTGGTGGCCTCCCCATCCCATTCCATCTTAGCATCCTTCTTTGACGTCTTTGAAATTGGTCTAATTTTTTCAGAAAATTCAGTTACAAACCTTCTGAGAAAATTTACCTGTCTGAAGAAAGACTAAATTCCATTGACATTTCTTGGGATGGGCACTCTGTCAATGGCAGCTACCCTATCTGGGTCAATTCTAACCCCTTATTTTGAAATAATGTGACCCAATAACTTACCTTCTGTCACCCCAAAGATGCATTTCTTGGGATTGAGAGAAATCCCAAATTCTAAGGCTCTTTCAAATTTTTTTTCCAAATGCTCACAATGTTGCTCTTCCATCTGGGACACGTGTTAGCATGACTTGATCACTTAAATGCTAGATCTCATTCAATTTTCCTTTAAGAGATCAAGTCAACTATTAGATTCATCTTTACTTGGATGCAAGTTATTTCACCTTGAGTTTACTGACCGCTACTACGACATCATCCACTTGGACATGTGTCAACATGGGTTAATGGATTAATCGCTAGATCTCGTGCATCTTGTTTTCAAGAAATTAAGCGAGTCATGTAATCTTTTCAAAGTTTCATCTTACTTAACATTATTTTTGCATTGTATAGGACTCACTCCTTCTACCACGCATCACCATGACTTAATCACTTATCCATTAGATGTCGATCACTTTGCCTTTAAGCGATTAAGCCAACTGTCAGATCTTTCTATACATGCTCTATGCTCTACCTTTAATTCTTCCTTTACGACCTCAACCAGACCCACTAGGACATGTGACGCCATGGTTTAATCACTTAAGTGATAGATTTTGTGCACTTCACCTTTAAGTGATTAAGTTAGCCGTTAGATCTTCAACAAGCTTTCCACCTTTTAATCTGCAGTCACTTTCCCCTTTAGTGGAATACACATCACCATCTGGACACACGTCATCACCACTTAATGTCTTATATGCTAGATCTTGTGCATCTTTAAGATAAGCCATTAAGTCATCCGTTGGATCAAAATAAAATTGTCGAAACTTTAATCAACAGCTGTTCAAAATACCTGGGTCCACCAACTGCCACATGTCAACACCGCTTAATCACTTAACTGATAGATATTGCGCATCTTAGCCATAAGTGATTAAGTCCACCATTAGATCTGTCTATGCTTTAATCTCCACCATATTTCCTACGACAGGGCCCACGTCACTCCAAAAATATGCGTCACTCAAACTTAATCACTTAAAGGATAGATATCGATCATGTTGGGATCAATCGATTAAGTATACGTCGGATGAAAATAAATCTTCCCACTGTTTAACAGAAACCCTTTTTGACCATCAGACCCACCAAAGACACGCGTCACCACGGCTTAATGGCTTAAATGGTAGATGTCAAGAACTTTGGGAATAAGCCATTAAGTGGGCCGTTGGATCAAAATACATTTTCTCGACAGATAGTGGATTTAATAAAACATGTGTGGATTTTGAATTTAGGGAATAATATAGGACCACGACGTTAGGATACTGACAACTTAATGAACATGAACATTTTAAAAAGAACCCATTTGAGATATGATTTTAAGTGACAAAAAGTAACATGAAAATAGAAACCTTTTTTATGCTTAGGGTTTTAGGATTTTGTACTCTGAGACATGTAACAAGGGTTTTACAAGTATCCTTTATAAGACATTTTTTCAAAAATAGACCAGGGACTTATTGCTTGAAATTTTTTTGAATAGACCTAACAAAGACCAATTAGGACCAATATGACCTATTAAGAAATAATCTGTATACTAATAAGACCTAAATTAGGACCAATTAAGACCTAATAAGATATAATAAGACATAATAGTCCACCCTTAAGACCTAATAAGACATAATAGGACCCTTAGGACCCATTCCTTGACCTAATATTATTAATAAAACATAAAAATACCTAATTCCTACTAATAAGACATAATAAGACCTAATAGGATCTCTCTCTCTCTCTCTCTCTCTCACACACACACACACACAAGACCTAATACATACTAATAAGACCTAATAGGAACCTTCAAACCTAATATGACCTATTAAGACCAATTAGGACCAAAAAGGACCTATTAAGACCTAATATGTATACTAATAAGACCTAATTTAGGACCAATTAAGACCTAATAAGATATAATAAGACATAATAGTCCACCCTTAAGACCTAATAAGACGTAATAGGACCCTTAGGACCCATTCCTTGACCTAACATTATTAATAAGATATAAAAATACCTAATTCCTACTAATAAGACATAATAAGACCTAATAGGATCTCTCTCTCTCTCTCTCTCTCATGTACCAATAAGGACTAATAGGACCTAATAATATGTAATAGGACCCTTAGGACCAATACCTACTAATAAGACATAATAATACCTAATAGGATCTCTCTCTCTCTCTCATACCAATAAGGACTAATAGGACCTAATAAGATGTAATAGGACCCTTAGGACCAATACCTACTAATAAGACATAATAAGACCTAATAGGATCTCTCTCTCTCTCTCTCTTATGTTTTTTAATTTATATTTTTAAATTAAATGTTGCATTTAATTATAAGTCTAAATTAGATCTTCGTAAGGTAAAATGTAAATTATACAGTTATTGTCAATTTTCATGTTTGTATATACATTTGCAGATCAGGGATAACTTTAAGAAATCCCCTCCTAGGAAAAAGTGTAAAATCCTGGCGAATCGCACATTAATTTAGGCGAAATTTTTTCTTGATGATGGCAAATTTTTTTTCCAAATTAGAAAAATAATATAAAGGCGAAGGCGAATATTTCCCTACCCAACGAAAATTCCATAAAATCCTGGCAAATAATACATTAATGTGGGGAAAATATATATTGTGTGAGGCAAATTTTTTTCTTTTGAAGTAAATACATTATAATATATGAGGCAAATGATTTTTGTTGAAGGGTAAAAAAATAATTGTGCTGGCAAATTTTATGTGCCTTTTGAAAAAATATATATATTTTTGGCTAATCTATCGTTAAGTATGGGAAAAATAAATATTTGATTGGCAATTTTCAAAAGATGGGACTTGTCAATGCGTCAATACGTCATGTGGGCCAATGCTAACTAATTTGTTTGCAGATTAAACACATGTTGGTATCCATAATCACAAAAATTTACATTGACACACAACCTAACAGTAACATCCATCATTTTATAATGTTAAATGTCTTATTTGAGACCGTTTGATGATCCTAGATGAATGGCTGAAGTTTAATTAATCTGCACCATAACTATTATCTAATTAATGCAACATCACATAATGACATCATTATTTACACGTATCAAGTCTTACATCTATTTAGGTGGACGGTTGATAATGTATCACAGTTGTCATTAAAAAAAGAAATGTTTTATCACTGACACTAAATCTGGCTATTTCTAATTTCACACACTTGTGCTTTTAATATGAAAGATTTATAGAATTTTGAAGGACAAATGAATTAATTACGTTAGAGAAAGAATTAAGGGCTATTTATAGATGATCTACACTTCCTTCTTCTTCAATGCTAGTGCTTGAAATATTGCCTCTGGTTTTGGTATTTAGGTTGTATTAGTATAATTTCAGATATTGTGGTAGTTGTTTTTTGAAGATGGACACTCCTATCCATTTGATAAGCACGTCTGCGGAGGAATAGAAGGCCTTTTTAGGCCTAGTCTCAAACCAAACCCTTGAATCAGTTTGCAAGGAGTTTGGAGCCTTCACAAATGAGGCTATGAGGATGGTGTTGGGCTGTCAATTTTTGGAAAATGTCGATAGGTACCAAGTTAACACAGATATTACGTCCCATTTTTTGGCATCTCTTTTAGACCTCGGGGGAGAGAAGGTGGATATGCTCCTTCTGTTAAGGAAGTTATTCAAACATGAATTCCTGGGTGACATTTTTGAGGTTTTTGTTTATGCAAAATTAGGGGTGGGGATCCCTTGGGCAAGTGATGTACGCAAGCTTTTCGAGTCAGATGAAGATGTGGCCATTCAACCTTTTCTTTTGAACCTGGATGTTTAGCAGTTGACACACCATAGGAAATGGGCACATATTTGTTAGTAATAACTGAGAGGGGGGGTGAATCAGTGGCCTCAAAAATTCATCAAATTTAAACTTTAATCCACCAATCAATACTTCTCAAATTATTAAGTCCCTACAAGATGTATGCCTTTGAAATATTTGAAACAAATAACTGTCTGTCGGTTTACCTTGTCTGTCCTATTTCTCCTTGATAACCGATAAGCAGTAAACTGTATTTACCGATACTCAGTAAATATGCAGAGTATACCAGTCAATCCATAAATGCATATGTATAATGTAAAACACTAAAGTAATTAACCATACACATATAACACAAGGATTTTAATGTAGAAACCCTGTTAAGGGAAAAAACCACTAGGACCGGTACCCCAAATTTTCACTCTTCTGAAGTGAGCCCTGTTAGGAGCCAACCCTGTTAAAGGTTACAAACACACTGTTAAGTGCGACCTTGTTAGAGGATTTTCAATACATAGGTTGTCACTAAGTATCTGGCATCTACGCTACCATCCTTGAATCAGTCTCATGACTGTCAATAAGCTTTATGCAAATCTTACTACCATCCTTGAATCAGCCTCCTTCTTAGACTGTTAATAGGCTTTAGGTAAGACCCGTGCTACTATCATGAGTCAACCTTCTCATAATCTGTTAGGATATACCTCAATTACAAAAGACTGTTAAGTCCTGCTCTGTTAAGAGACTTAATGCTTCAATGGTTAAACTGAAACAAAATGACCTGTTTCTAATGCAACTAAATTGCATATGTTTAGATCTATTTACTTACAATATCTATCTGATCAATGTATCAATACAATTCCTTTGTACTTAACTGTTTATGCTCTGTGATGTTGTTTCTTCTTTGTCTGTCAGTGTTTATAGAATTCTTTAGCTCTCCCTCAGCTTGATTGATCAGGACTGCATGAAGTTAATTCTTCATCAGTTTCTTCTTCAGCATCTTCTTTCAGTTCACTCCCCCATGTATCTGATTGCTTATTTGACCACCACTGAGAATGAATTATTCTTGTGTCTTAAATAGACATGATATTTCCTTAATTCCTGGTTCTTGATTCTTGGCATAAAAAACAATCCAGCCAAATTGATTTACAGCTTTAACTCCTGATTTATCTCATAGTTATCTTCTTGCCAACTGTGTAAATCATCTTTAAATCACTTACTTAATTATGGTCGAATAAAAAAAATCAAACAACCAGTTAAGTCTATCTTTTAGCTCTGCTAGCTAGATATTTTGTCATTTTCTAATCTCTCTGTTCTGTCGGTCAATTCTGCAGTTCGTTGCCGGTGACAACTGCCAGTTCCGTCGGTGTCGCTTCAGTTAGCTTTGGGATCTCCGTCCGTCGGGCATCATTGGATCTTGCTTGTCGGGCAACACTAATTTTAGCTCATTGGGCATCCTTTGATTCTGCTTCGTTGGGCAATACTGTCTTCTGCTCGTTGGGCATCACTGTGACTTTTATCTCTGTCTTTACCGATGGTGTGCACTCCGTCGGTGTAGTCTGTTACTTAGTGAGTACTTGACTTTTATACATTGCTAAAAGCATAAATTTTATTCCATTGATTCTCTTGAAGTCTTTGGCATTATGTATATGACCATACAGATGATATCAAGTTGACATCAATGGCAATACAGACCATTAACTAATTTAATGTCTTGCATCATCTTCAACTTAATATAGTCAACCATTTAATCAGTTACATGTCATCAATCTCTCCCTTTGGCATTGATGGCAACATACTATATTATCACACT
>MU227375.1:1341042-1356854 GCA_018584345.1 Thuja plicata | reverse complement strand
CACTAAGTATCTGGCATCTACGCTACCATCCTTGAATCAGTCTCATGACTATCAATAGGCTTTATGCAAATCTTACTACCATCCTTGAATCAGCCTCCTTCTTAGACTATCAATAGGCTTTAGGTAAAACCGGTGCTACTATCATGAGTCAACCTTCTAGTAATCTATTAGGATATACCTCAATTACAAAAGACTGTTAAGTCCTACTTTGTTAAGAGACTTAATGCTTCAATGGTTAAACTAAAACAAAATGACCTATTTCTAATGCAATTGAATTGCATATTTTTAGATCTATTTACTTACAATATCTTTCTGATCAATGTATCAATACAATTCCTTTGTACTTAACTATTTCTTCTCTGTGATGCTGTTGCTTCTTTGTCCGTCGGTGTCTACAGAATTCTTTAGCTCTCCCTCAGCTTGATTGATCAGGACTGCATGAAGTTAATCCTTCATCAGTTTCTTCTTCAGCATCTTCTTTCAGTTCACTCCCCTGTGTATCTGATTGCTTATTTTACCACCACTAAGAATGAATTATGCTGGTCTCTTAAATAGACATGATATTCCCTTAATTCTTGGTTCTTGATTCTTGGCGTAAAAAACAATCCAGTCAAATTGATTTACGGCTTTAACTCCTAATTTATCTCATAGTTATCTTCTTTCCAACTATGTAAATCATCTTTAAATCACTTACTTAACTGTGGTCGAATAAAACAAATCAAACAACCAATTAAGTCTATCTTTTAGCTCTACCAGCTAGATATTTTTCCATTTTCTGATCTCTCTATTCTGTCGGTCAATTCTGCAGTTCGTCGCCAGTGACAACTTCCAGTTCTGTTGGTGTCACTTTAGTTAGCTTCAGGATCTCTGTCCTTCGGGCATCATTGGATCTTGCTCGTCGAGCAACATTTTTTTTAGCTCGTCGGGCATCCTTTGATTCTACTTCATTGGGAAATACTGTCTTCTGCTCATCGGGCATCACTGTGACTTTTATCTTTGTCTTTACCGATGGTGTGCACTCCGTCGATGTAGTATGTTACTTAGTGAGTACTTGAATTTTATGCATTGCTGAAAACATAACCTTTATTCCATTGATTCTCTTGAAGTCTTTGGCATTATGTATATGACCATACAGATGATATCAAGTTGACATCAATGACAATACAGACCATTAACTAATTTAATGTCTTACATCATCTTCAACTTAATATAGTCAACCATTTAATCAGTTACATGTCATCAAGATTGGTAGGGATTTTCTTTGCAAATAATTTTTGTTGGATGACTTGGTGGAGTATGGATTGTTGTATGAATTTGCAGCGCTTGTTGTCTCTGGAAAGTTCTACTTAGACAGAGGGGAAAATCCTTAGTGTTGTGTCCCTATGGCCAGTGGCCTCTGCCTGAAAATTTTGAAATTTTCACTATAGTAGGTTTTGTCTTTAAAGTTTTGTAAGGACTTCAAGTGAAAGTCTCCAAGTTCAAAATTCTAAATTTCTGAGAAATTCAAAATATTGTAAATTTATAGAAAATATTAATGAAAAGTTTGCAATTTCATTTCAATTTTTTTTTATGGATTTAATTGTAAAATGTGTATGTGTGAGTCGTGACTCCTGACATATGTGATTTTATAATTTGTGAAATTGAAAATGAACCAAACAAATGTTAAATTGTTAATGTATGACATGTTATTTATTTAACAATAATATAACTTAACTGTTTCATGTATCATGTCACATGTGTGACTGTGCGACTGCCGAATCGTGAAATTTTAAAGTAGTTATTCTTTAAACATCAAACTAAAACTAAAATCTAAAATTAGCAAATGCCAAATGGAAATTCATAAAAAATCTAATAATTACAATTTCCAGACTACCAGTCACATCGAGTTAATATCGCCTCTTTGGTAGCATAGTTGTCCACCGTCACTGGCAACTGCAAGTGGTATGTACATTTGGCAACTGCACATGGTATGTACATTGTACTATCAACTATGAGCATTGATACCATCGACACATAGCTTAAACCTATTTATTTAGAACCCTAATTTGTAAACGTATTATTCGAGACCATTGATTGATGTAGATCAATGTCTACATTTTTATCTCTAGCATAGTTTCTCGAAATGAATGTCTTGTCAGAGTGAAAGTGACATTCTTTAGCCATCAGGAAATTTGCACAATTCCCAAAATTGTACTAGTACAAACTATAGTTATTAGTATAGTGACCACTGACTATATTAGTAATTTACCACACTCCTGCATTAATGCATAAATGGGAATGATTTACCTAACAATATCAAAGATATGGATTCACAGAGCTATTAATAGACATTCTTGCTTGCTTCTTCTTCAATTTCAATTTGCTTTTGCCTTTCAGCCTCGACCCTCAAATTTTAATTTTCTGTGTAGTTTGAAGATTTAGGTTTTAAGTTTAGGCAGAGATGGACACACCAATTAGGTTCAGAACTACATTGATTGATGAGCAAAAGCCCTTTTTGGGCAGGATACCAGACGAAGTACTCACTTCCATTTGCAAGGAAGTGGGCTCTTTCATTAACAATGTTGTGTTGATGGTGCTTGGCCATAAGTTCATTCACAACAAGAAGAGATACTGTGTCAGCATGGCATTACATCCCACTTCTTATCGTCTCTTCTCGACCTCGGAGGAGAGAAGGTAGACATGCTTATGCTACTGCGGAATGTTTTCAAGGATCAATTTTTGGTGGACGACATCCAAGTCATTGTCTTCACAGAATCGGGGTTGGGTATCCCTTGGGCTGATGAAATTGAAAACCTTATCCAGGGAGGTAGCAATGTGGAAAGGAAACCCTTCCTACTAAACCTTAATGAAAGGCAGCTGACACGACATCGGAAGTGGGTGCGGTTGGGGAGGGACTTCCTGCGGAAGTGGTTTTAGCTCGACGACTTCGAGGAGATGGACTACAACTGGCTCGATGAATTCAAGGAGATTATCCTCAACAGACAATTCTTCTCAGACATGTATGGAGATGAAGACCCTTAGTGTTTATGTTCTTGAAATGGGTTTCTGCATTTCGTTTGTTTTTTTTGTTTTTTCTTATATGATCAACCAGTGCCCTTGTGGCAACATATTTTGTAACTGTTTGGATACTTCCCATTTTGTAGGTGTTTGCGGAGCGACTATAGTCTAAAGTTAACTATAAAACTCTATAATTATAAAGTATATTATAATATTAGTGATGTAAATTTTTGAAATAATTAATGAAAATTGTTCTGTTCGACTCTTAATAATTATTGTAATTTTTCTATCTTCCTCCGCAAACGAGACTCGTATCAGTGTGTAAGATAATAGATTGTCTGTGTAATATTGTTTAATTGCATTTTTTTTAAAGAAATCTAAAGACTTCATATTGTTTAATTGCAATTTTCTAAATAAATCTAAAGACCTTAGACCTTAGACTTTAATTTTGATAAATAATAAATTATATGCCCAATGCCCATTCAGTAAATCGCGATTCACATTGCCAAATCGATGTGTGAATCTGTGATATCATATAAAATGTATTATAATTTATGAACCAAAAATGTAATAATGTTTAATGTATGTGTGTGATTTATTTAAGAGTATTAACTTAATTTTTCCATGTCAATGACAAATGTAATTATCATTATGTGGCATGTGTGCGAATGCGAATGTGGAATTGTAAAAGTTTAAAGCCTTTTATAAATTATAGTTAGTAATCAATTAATAAATAATTAGAGTATTAGATAGTTATCTGTGATTGCAATATTTTAAATTTAATTATTTATTTTTATATTAGACAGTTTCAATATTTAATCTTATTTAAATTTAATAAATTTATGGCGTATGGTGTTACTTGTAACTCTATTTCTGGAGACTGTTGGATGAGCAGAGATCAACGACGTACGATGTATTTCGGGCCGAAAGGGAAAAGAAATCCCATTTCTGCAATCCTATTCTGAAATCATGAAACTTGTACACTTATTCAATCGGGTGACACGTGACCACTCACACAATCCTATTCTGAAATCAAAAACACGTGTACACTCATTCAATCAGACAACACATGACCACTCACACAATCAGTGTCATCTGATAGATATAATTTAAAGTAAATAAATGAGACCCGCCACAATTACAAATGATGGTGACTACCACCGACCGTTGGATGAGCAGAGATCAACAATGTACATTGTATTTTGGGATGAAAGGGGAAAAAATCCCATTTTAGCAATCCTATTATGAAATAATGACACATGTACACTCATTCAATCGGTGTCATTCAATGCCGAGTGACGACCAGAAGACCAAAAGTTAAAGGAATATTAAAAGAAACCAGCGACCGTTAACACGAGTGACAGTAAAAGTTAACACAAGTGACAAGTCACGACTGACAATTTAGTACTACTCACTATTGTACAATTTTAACCTAAGTTTTTATATTTTCAGTTCTTACTAGTATTATGTATTGGAGAATCAGAGATTCATAAAGGGGTTACGAGTAACGGCTTCTAGGTTGAGGAATGAGGAATACAACAGAGTCTCTCAGCTCTCTGCCCACTCACAGTCTGCACAAATTGAATTTTCAAATAAAATCCTGAACACCCACGTCCTACCCTTTAAATTTTTCAAATCTAGAGGTTTACTGTTTAGATTGTAGTCATAGAATTAGGGTTGAATTTTCAAACACTCCTGTAAATTGTAGCTTTCACTAGTATACCACAGTCCACAATGGGAAAAACAAATACCAAGAGTATGAGAAAAGGGCAAAGAAAGAAAATAGAGATAATAGACTTCCACAAACTAGTTAAAACACCAGGTTTCACTGATGAATTCCATGATATTTTTGATCTTGTTATCCTTGGAAATAAGGGAATCATGGAAATTAGATTTGCACTTGAAAATAAGTGTAAATATCCAATGAAGGATTCAAAAAAATTTCCATTTAACAACACGTTAAAGGCAAAGAAAAATAAAATTGCATCGTGGGTTGATGGGTTAGCACGCATGGCGTTACCTCAAGTATTCCCTTGTCCAGAAATTGTCATGCTTTGCGCCCAAAATTATGATGAAAATAGAAAATAAATTGTCAATAAAAATACTCAGGAGGAAATTTTGTCGATAACAGAGACTGAATTTGCTAGTCTATTGGACCTAGGGTTTGAAGTACAAAAATCAAACGTGAACATTGACCTGGGAAAGCTGGTAGAGACTTATGAAAATTTAGATGCACAAAGGAAAGATTCATATATCAGAGGAATAACAAGCAGTTCTAGTCTAGATCTAGATCATAAGCCTCCTTATGATTATGATATTTTTGTGCAATGGGTTCAGGATAGTATTTCCTTGCTAGCATTTTTTTGGGATTGGATAGTAACAAAGAAGTGGGTGCCAACATTCTTGAAATGATTTTCCAGATTCATTGTGAAAAAGAACTAGTAAAATATAATTTTATTGAACACACTGTTCATTGCATGCAAGAACAATTGCTAATGATTAAAAGAGGTTCACAGAAGATATTTAGGTTCACAACCTACTTGTGCTATCTTATTTTAGCAAAGCATCGTGCAATATTTTAGGCAAACAAGCTTCAAAGTCAGGTCCAAAATGCACTATATGAATGGACACCTCAGATAAGGATGAGTGATAACAGAAGGAAATATAACAATTTTTTAGACTTCTTTTTTTCACCTATGTATCATAAAATTACAGGCACCCCGTTGCCTAGATTGCTTGTCTTGTAGAGATTGCATTCAACTCAGAAGTCAAATACAATTGGCTGACTGGTACTTCATGGAAGACTACACTATGTTAAGGTTTTACGATTCAGTGGTAGAACCCTAAAAACTTCCAATACATGTTACAAAGAGGGTTTTTGCATTGGAATATGTTCGACAGATGGAGAGCAAAAATGCACTCTTTAATGGTCAGAAAAAGAAAATGATATTTCCTTCCTTTCCTTTCTCATTGGGAGGGTTCACATTTGAGAGAAGAGGATTCAAAGTGGCAAAGGCTTTTTTTTCAATTTTTTGCTTTTCTGTTGACAGTCACTAGCAGTATGATCCACTAAACATAATTAGATCAAATCTTAGAGCGAATGGGATCTCCGCAAGAAAATTTCAACATGAAAGTATGCCATTGATATAAAAATTTAAAAACATGGAGTCCTGGGATGAGGTCAAAAAAGAGATGGAGAAATACGCTGCTGAAAATAATATTTCAATACAGGAATTATCATCACAAATTATTGCATTGCACAAGCAGAAAGTAAAAGTGCAGCAAAAGACATCCTACAATTTCTACCAAAAAGCTGCTCAACCATCTACAAAAACTATTTCAAACAAAATAATGCTTCAATGTGAAGATGATAATTGGACTGCAACCAAAATTAAATATTTTTGGGAAATGAGGAAGAATCTCGGTGAGCCAAAGACCTTTGCAGATCTTTATGATCTAGACAAGGATGAAATATATAGCAATTTGTGGAATGCGGAGCATCCTGGACAAGCACATCATAGTGATTATGATGATCAAGATACTGGTTTTGATTGGCAGGATTATGTGACAATTGCTACTGGAGTCAGTGCGTCCACAAAAGAAAAATATGGAAAAGGGGAAAAGATGGTAGAAATAATGGGTTTTCCAGGTAGGGGTGGTCTGGGTCCCATAGGAGAAGGGAATTGGTATCCACTTGCCACACCTACTCTACAAAAATGTGGTAGTGGACCATTAATTGGAAGTTCATCAGAAAAAGGTACTACTCAGTCTCATACCCTTGCACCTTCATTTGTTCCAACTTCAAATCCAGTTCCACCTTTTCCAAGCACTCAGATTCAATCTGAATCAAGTGCCACTACCACTAGTGAGGATGGGATGGGTAGTACTAGTGGTCCAAAAAGGACATTACAACTAGACATGAAATCAGTGGATCCCAGAGATCAAGGCAGTGTAAAGAAGCAAAAGGTTATGACAATAATGCCAATGGTGTCTGTGACTGTGAGTCCAACAATTGACACACCTTTAGGAAAAAATGCTCTGAATAGTCCAAATACTCCACTTGTAATGGGTCAGGGTGTTACTGCTACTAATCCTCATGGTGCAATTATTAGAACCACAAGTGGAATCTCGTACATAGCTGCAAGTTCTATTTCACCTTTCAAACATTGAATTGTGTTAGAAAACCCTGATTTTTGTTACAGTAATTTTGTAACAAACTTTGAACAAACAAAAAATAGGAATAGACAAAATACTAAGACATTGAAGAGGGATGTAGTTGTTGTAGCTCGTGATGCAGAACCTGCATCAAATATGTTATTTCCCACATATGACCCAAAAAAAGAAATGATGGAGTTCATGGTTGTTATGCCCCCAGCTAGAGATAACAATCCACTAGAGAGTCAGATAGATCCATCTGAATTTCAAGTTAGCACCCTCCAAATGGAATTATCAAAAATTAAAAATGTGGACAAGATAAATGTGTTGAAAATGACCAACCAAGTTGTCTACAGTTCAGTGATGAAGTTGGAGAAAGAAAATGGAAAGCTTTGGGGCAGAATAGAAAAGTTACACGCAGACATGGCAAATGAAAAGGCAAAGGAGAAAGTAGCAGATAACAGGTGCAAAGAATTAGAGAAAAGGATAAAAAATTCATCCTCTAAAGAAGCAATTGTTCAACAAGAACATATGGAGGCAGAACTAAAATTTGTGAGGGAAAAATTGGAAGAGAGCAATAAAAATCTAGAGGATGAAAAAGCCTCTTCAGTAAAATTATACAAAAGCTTGGAGAGTGTGGCAGAAGTAAACAATAAATTAAAGAAAGAATTGGAGGATGAGAGGGTAAAAGAAAAATAGTGGGAAGAGAAAGAAAACCAATGGGAAGAGGAAGCAGAGAAAATAAAAAAATAGAGTGAACACCAGTTGTCAGAATTGAGAGAAGACCTAAAGAAGGAAAAAAAGACAATTAAAACTTACGAAAACAACTTGAATGACCAAATGAAAAATACAATCAAGTAAATAAAAAGAGACCTTTGGGGGAAAATAAAGGTGACTGGTGATAGGTCGTGTGATTGGTTTGAATTGAATGAAAGTCTTAGAGATATTTTTGAGAAGCTCAAAGAGCACATTGACAAAAATAAATTTTTTTGTCAGAGAGAGAAAACTGGAAAACAGATTTTGAAAAAAATCAACACAACTAGTGACAGGCATTTGGCAAGCAAGGGAATTCATGAATGCGCTCTTGTATCAATAAAACAAACCTCTGTCTTACAAAAATGTCATAAACTAAAGGAAGTAGAGGAAACTCTTGCCTTATTTCAGATAAAGCTTGCAAAGATGAATCAAACAACAACCAAAATGATAGGTCATGGTTTGCCGAGTCCTGGTCCTAGTAACCCATTAAAAAATTTCATTGGAAGAGAAGCTTACAAAAAAAGGTTGGAGGAGACAATGAGCACTGATTTAGGAAAGCTTCCTCACGACACAACTCATGAAGGAATTGAAAATTACATCAAACCATTGACAAATTTGAATGCAGTATTGGACGGATCATTGCTTTCAAGTCAGTCTAACAAGTATGAATGGATGATGAGGTTGTAGGTCATCTACTATAACTTGACAAATATTAACCTTCCAAGCGATGCAGAATGGAGCTTATTAAACAAACTGGAAGAATCATCTTGATGTAATAAAAAATAGTATGTGAAAGTAATTTCAGTTTCAATCATCTCTATATTATTTATCTATTGGCTTGAATTGAGTTAAAAGTAACAAGTTTGAACTTAGTTTTTTTAATAGGATCAATGTAGCAAATGCTATAATGCTATTTCTAATTTACTAAACCGGCCTATCAAATGCATAAATGTACAGTTGTAGAGATGATGTATTGGTCTTGACTCTTACTGATTTTGATTTTGATTTTGAGAGTTCACATTAGGAAAATTGACCTGAAGCTATTGTTTCTCCCTTGTTTCTATAAAAGGGAATTCAGGGTCATTTGCTTAGGGTAATGAAATTCAAATTGGGTATTGACTCTTGAGTCATTGTCAATTCACTTTTGCAAATAGAATCACACAGAGTTGTGTTCTACTTCTTACTACTATTAATGAATGAATTGTTACATTGTGTCATATTTGTAAATAAATTAATGAGAATCTCTATTTATAAGAATTGTATACGAATTGCTATGTTTTCAAAAAAATAAAAAAAAATCATTAAGAATTGTACCATATGAGCTAAATAATGCAAAAGATAACCATTATTAATTGTAGAGTTCATGAGATTATCAACCACATTCATGTTTTTGAATTTTGACATTGGAATATGATATTATGCATGATTGATGAATGATGATGAGATACAGAAACTGACAATAGACTACAAAAAAAGGTTTAATAAATACCTAGGACCTGTTACTTCTACAAAGATTCAAGTTGCCACATCATCTCATTATTGAGATCCTCAGATTCATCACCATCAACTTCATAGCCTCCTTGGTTCTTTGATATGTTTTCTGCACTCTGCATACATCTGCTTAACTCAAGTTCAACGCTAGCATTACCAGTACCAGTACATGAGTCAATGGCAGTCACATCATTATCTCTGGTACTCCCACTTTGGTTTGAAATTTTTCCCAGCCCTCTTCTCTGACATTTATTCCTCCACAATTTCAGTGCCTTGTCGTAAGGAAAAGTATGAACTTCATATGTGGATGTATAGAACCTCAAGAAAATTTCCAAATTCTTGTCTAGTTTGTTTCTTAGCTTTGAATTTAGGAATCCCAAAGCACTAAAAACTCTCTCATCCTCCACCGAATCCAATATCATGGTCAGACATAAATCAGCAAGCTTGAAAATTTTTGATATTGAATCAATCAACATTTCGCTCTCAACTAGATATTTCCAAAGTCTTGTTGCCGATCCATCTTCGTGGGGGTTATCCATAATATTATATTGTTCCCTCATTGTCTGTAAAAAATGGCCTGATTGTTCTCTCAAATGAGATTCATCTAAAATTCCATTTAGAGTTACTCCATTTAACTCTATGGTTTCGCAAAAATGATCTATCAAAGTTAGTAGCTTATTTCGATAATCCTTCGAATTGTTCATACTCCAATATCGAGGAAACACAATAGACATGGATTCAAGTAGTTTGACTGGAGGGAATCTTACTCCTCTAAGGAAAGATCATAGGCAATGCACTTCACAGAAGCAGTTATAGACTCAATGATCTTGGTAAAGTCTTCCCTTTTAACACTTGATACTCGCTTCCTGGTTCCTCGGACTTGACCCTGGCATAGTAGTACATTGGTATCTCAACTCCACATACTTATGCACGTAAATCCCCGTTTACACCGATCTTTAAAAAGTTGTCAAGATTGTCCAAATCTGTGATTTTAAGCCAGCCGGAAAATTTTACATCA
Organism: Thuja plicata; assembly: GCA_018584345.1. Lineage (NCBI taxonomy): Eukaryota > Viridiplantae > Streptophyta > Pinopsida > Cupressales > Cupressaceae > Thuja > Thuja plicata. The sequence continues at coordinate 1,346,437 of MU227375.1, read as the reverse complement.
CCACATGATCAATAGAGATTATCTAGCGTCATGCATGTCAATTTACGAAGTGCAACATATTCTGCAATATACATTGCTCTTTGCTAGGCCTTTTTCATTATATTTCTCATTTCCTCCAGCAGGGGGAGAATACCCGATAATGTTAAGAGTGTCTCTACATTAGATAACCTTCGTAGTAGCTCAGGAAATTTGGGTAGCCTTGCTTCTTCATGACTTGAGTTCATTAGACCAAGCAATGATTGATATTCTGAAAACACTCGATGTGCTGGTCCATCCAAAGAGATCCATCTAGTATCATTATCCTTCAGAAGCTTTTTCCCGTCGGTTAGTCCTTTGGCAAAGTGTTGAAATTCCCTCAATATTTTTGGACTTCGACAAAAGTATTGGTAGATCTCTTTGATTAAAACTTCAATATTTTGTACTTGACCATGCTTGCTAACAACTCCAAAAGCTAGATTCATTTTGTGGGTCATGCAGTGAATGGGAGTAACATAGGGCACACAAGAAGATTGCATCTTTGTGAAAAGACCTCCCCTGTGGCCTTGCATTACTAAAGCTCCATCCTCTCCAACACACACCAACTTATTGGCAATCATTATGTCATTCATACCTCCATATTCAATTAGAGATCTCTTTACTAGTTCAAATAGTTTTTAGCTATCACATTATCCTTCATTTTAGCAACAGTTAATAGATGAGGTTGGTGGAAAAAATTGTGTATAGTATAAACATGCATGCATACCCATGAAGTATTATCTACTGTTGTAACCTCATCTAAAGACAATGCAATAAAATTGCACTCTTTAATTTTTGCCTTTAGATCCTCTTTTTCAACATCGGCAAGACAACTTGCCCATTCCCATCCACTATTTACTGACCAATAATTGTTAGGATAGTTAGGAACTTTCAAAAAGTGTAATAAAGCACTCAATGATGGGTAGTCTATCATAGGATGCCCTCTGCTCAAAATATTAAAAACAACACTTAACTGAACAACTTTTCCCATTAGTTCTACTTCCAATGCTTTTCCAAAACAAGCTTCAATAGAGCCTTTAACTTGAGCATGCTTCATTTGTATATTCAGCTGAAATTAATATAATTCTTTATTCCTAACATGTAGAGATTCATCCTTTGTTTTCCATCTTATCACTGATTTTTCAACTCCATCTATGGTTTTCTTTTCGTAAACTTTACCCATATGCTTCTCTATGGTGTCAATTTTTAACTGTAACCTCTTTTCCTTCTTATTTATCTTCGTGCAAATCTTACATCTGCATTCTACCAGAGGTTGAACTTTAATTGGATTGTCCACTGGTTCAATAAATGGATACTTTGACACCCATTCTATTTGAAAATTACTTGACAACTCCCACTTCCAATCATTTTTTGAATTGTTTTTTCTTTTCTTTTTCCCTGCACCATCATCATCTCTGACATTATCAGTCTCATCCAAGTTGATTATATCATTATGGCTACTCTGGGTATTTAACTAAAAATCCTCTTCAAGTTCATCATGATCTGAGATATTAGGTTCGCCTACCTCTTCATTATGTCATGTAGTTTCAGGTTGTGAATCTTCAAAATCTACTTGTGATGAAGTAGCTTCCTAGTTTTGGATAGAAACATTTCCAACACCAAGATCAAAGTACGATGATAAGGTTTTGCATTTTTCTGGCCTCTCTTGGATTACCCCACTTGCAGGAGCCTTACCCTTATTCTTGTTACCCTTATTTTTGTTCGACATCTCCATTCTCCAATGACTTCCACTGCAAAAAAAAATGTTAACTTCTTGAAGAAGTGAACAATAGACTATAATATATATAAATATGATTATAGATTTATTAGCCTTAAAATCATGTCTGAGGTCTCCCTGGTCACTAGTGTTCGCTAACTGGTTACCACTAAATAATAATGAACTCAAAATTACAGAGTCGTAGAATAAGTATCACTTACCTTGTCGCTACTTGCCAATGCAGTATGCAGTTGCACTCAATAGTCTGAAACTTTGCTAGCTATCAAATATTTTTATACTATCCTTATTTGGTGAATTTGGTGTGAGGTATTAGGTCAAGGTATACAAATTTGGTGAAGCTTGCGTAATTTAAACATGTCTTTTGTCATTTGCGAGGCGATTATGGGTTGTCCAATGCGAAGGTATGATTAATAAAGTTGGCAAATTTGGGTCAGGTTGAGACATGCATCCGCAAAATGCCAGACAAATTTGGGGCGGCCTATAAATATAAATGTATAAAAATATTGGCAAATATAGGCCGTCCATTTGGGTTGCGTACAAATTATAGGCAAATTTTCAAAATTTACGGTGACCAAAAATTAGATTCTAGTGGTGATGATGTTTAAGAAAAGTAGAAAATTAAATAAAGCAATGGGTGATTGGCTCGGGCCTTGGTCCCAATATTAATAATTGTCAGGCGATAGGGTCAACCTAATATATGAAAAAAAATTACCAATTCCCCACTCGCCGACATGCAACATTCGCCAATTGGCGAATAATCGCTACTAAAGATTTCACTGTTGCAGATTATATACCCATGGATCATTTTAATATTGAGGAGCTTTTAGGTCAGCAGGCACCTCCACCTCCACCTCCACCTCCACCTCCACCCACTTCTGCAGAGTTGAGAGAGAATATTAGAAGAAATCTAGATGCCATCACACGTGACATTAATACCATTAGACATGATGGCGCACATGGTGATGTTGATGCTGACACACAGGGTGATGTTGGAGATGACATCACATCATATGTTAATTTTCTATGTGTAGATGACGATCAGCCTGCAGAGGTAAATTTAATTATTTAATTTATACTACAATATTAAATTACATATTTATACACATATCAACCATAACATTTGGATTTTTGGCGAATAGAGGAGGGTTGACATGGGGTCATTTAGTGACCATCATCATATCACCTCCACACTTCGAGATCTTGACCACCCATTCACAGTATGCACTTTCATCTAGATACATAGATGAGTACATTTAAAGTTTAAACAATGAAAACTTGAATTGATGATATGTTTGATGTATTTTTTTCAATTTTGTAGGGTGCTTCATGTACTACTAAGGTCGACAGTTCTTCGTGCTCCACCCCACCAGTCACTAAGACTCAACCTCATATACCTGTAGTATGTTTTACATCCATTAATTTAGAGTGTTTATATGCTTACTAGTTTATGTACAAATTTTATTCACGTTTAAATTTTTTGCAATTGTAGGCTTTTGGATTCTCTCATGTTGTATCACATTTACGTCCTGACTCATCAGTGACACTCGCTATGCATCAGACATCTAATGTAAATTCTTATGTTTGATAAATTTATAGTCAAGTTCAATATAAATCAAAATTTATGTATGTGTACAAGTTTTCAATTCATGATTTAAATATGTTGTTTAGGTGGCTACCATGAATTTTGGCATGGCTACAAGATTGAGTCAAATGCAACCATCCACATTTTATGTTGAGGTCATGATTAAAATTAATTTTACATTTTCTATTGTGTACCTATCTTTTATAGGTCTCGATTAGATAAATTTTCTAATTTGTTTGTTTTCACAGGACTTGACTGCATCAACTTTTGATGTTGGTGAGAGTGGACCTCCTTGTCCCACTGAGGGCATTACACCACATGGACATAGGGTAAAATTTTAAATTATGTTCATTAATATTACTTTTACTTTTTAAGTGAATTATGCAAGTCATTTGAATTAAACACACTTGGTCTTCTGATGTGATATTTTATAAATGTACAAGAGGACGAGGTGCATCATGATGGTGGATCCCAGTCACCTTCATGTGGAGTGAAGAGGAGTGCAGATCAGCTAGATGAGTAGAGTTAGACCATATATGACGGACATTTTATACTCTTTCTCACATGTTAGACCTTGTTATGATAGTTATACTGTGTTATTGTATGATGACACACATGTTATACATGGTATCAGGACTTTTTATCATTTTATTTTGACTTGTGTTATATCAAGACTTGTTATCGTATTATTTATATCATGTTATTTGGACTTGTGCTATCATGACTTGTTATTATATGTTATCAGGACTTGTTATCATATTATTTATACTTGTAATTTGAATATATATGTGTGTGTGTGTGTGTGTGTGTGTGTGTGTGTGTGTGTGTGTGTGTGAGTTAACATGTAATATATGATTTTATGTGAGTTTACATGTAATCAATTGTAATTAAATATAAATTACATGATCTTATCATTAATAGTAGTTATTTCTTCATATAATTGACAAGAGCAATTGATTTTAATTGACATGAAACAATATATAAATGTAACTAGTATTGACTTCATGATTAACTATAAAAATACCATCTATCTTTTAAAACCATGACATAAATTAATTTGAACTATGAAATATGGATACATGCTTGAATAACTAAATTCAATTGTAATTAAATTAAATATAAATATAAATTGAAAAAATTGGACATGAAGAAAAGTGAGCTCATGTATTTTATAAAATCAAAATTGGACGAATTTACAAGTGTACATTGAACTTTAAAAATAGTTCATATATTTTATAAAACCAAACTTGGACGAATACAAGTGTACATTGAACTTCATAAATAGTTCATGTCTACATGTTCTTCTAGAGGTCCTGCATCATAAAAATGAATGTTGAAAAGTTAGAAAATATACATTTAAATATAAAATTCATTTATAGGATCCAAAAGTTAGATAAATGAATTGCACTTACCTAGTATTACAACTTTGATTAGCCAAAGGTGGTAAATTGCACAATTTGTCTGATATGTTACATCCAGTTATACTTGATACCTAGAAACCAAAGTAATTAGCTCTACATGTATGATACTTGAAAGAAGTCATGTCTACATATAAAAATATAATAATTAACAAAAACTTACATGTATAAATTTGATTCAACCTAATGTCCCATCAGCATCCTCTCTTTTTTGCAATGCATTTATGATTGCCTCATGGTCTTCCATTGAAAGTGTCCATTATATTTTATTAGCGGGTCTCCCTTTGTATCTTTCCATTTTGATATTTGTTGCCACTACCAAATGAGAATAATGTATAATCTTCTTTTCTGATTGGTAGTCTTCAAAAGCTGGCAAATCATTCATTCTTGTTAGGTATTTGTGTAGCCATGTACCTGTATGTACCCTAAAATGGTCGCCTAGACTATGGACCCCATTTATCATTTTATCAATTTATCAAATTTCTTGAATCAATGCTTTGCAACATTTTCATTTAAAATCAATTTCCTTGATCAAATTGTAATTAATTCAATTATTCAATTATTTCAATATTTCCTAAGGTTTGATCATTTTTATCTAATTAAAAGATTTAATTTTCTTTTTAATTAAATAAAATTTATCTT
>MU227375.1:1330467-1340992 GCA_018584345.1 Thuja plicata | reverse complement strand
TAAATAAAATTCATCTTATTTAATTAAATTCAATTTCCCCCATTTAATTAAATAAAATTCTTCTAATTTATTTAATTGAAAGAAAACCCCTCTTTTAATTAAATAAATAAAAATCTCCACTTAAAGCTCTTTATTTGTTGGAAAAGACAGTAAATTAAATTAAATTAAATAAAAATCCCTTTTTCTTCACATCTTCCTAAGTGGTGGGATTTTTGCCTCTTAATCTCTACCATTCACTTTCCTTTAAAAGGAGACCTCTTCTTCTCATTCATATACATCTTTTTCATAGTATTATTATGCTGTAGGTTTGGAGAGCAATTTTGGAGGAGGATTTGAGCATTTGAGCTTGGATAGTGCAACTTCTCTCTTCTTGTCTTCTTCTTCTTGCATTCATGGCTACTCATGTAGATTAGATTCATGTTTATTTTCATAGATTAAACTTGCATTTGTATTTCCTTTCATAGATTAATCATGCATTGTTATCATTTAGATTATTTTATTTTCATGCATTGAAATCATATAGAATAGATTTCATTTTCATGCATTGAATCTCTCATTTCATGGTGTACTTGCATGGGCACTAACTAGGTCAATCTGAGGGCCTCCATAACACGCCTTTGCACTCCATGACTAGAGAGCTATGAATCGATATTTGAGGCCTCATTCTTGAGAAACCTTGGATGGAATGATTCATAGAAGTGTGTCAACATTTTAGCACACATTTTTGGCGCCCACCGTGGGGCAGAAGATTCATTTTCTATCACATATCTATTTTTAGCAATTTATTTTTAGATTTTCGTCTTTTCCATACTTGCTGTTTTTGTTTGCAGAGAAAGTTCGCGTGAACTTTTGCAGGTCCTCGCATGAGATTGTGTTGGATCTGGTGTTTTATCGCATGATTCTGTGTACTTCTTTGCATGGCATGGTGTACTTCCTCACGCGAGATTTGGCATCATTACTGTGATCTAGCTAGTTTGTTGTCTCTGTACTTTTTTTACTACCTGTGCATTTTGTCGTGCGGCTATGCATTTTCTCGCGCAAGCTTTCTGTTTCCTCGAGTGGTACTGTGTACTTTCTCACATGGCTCTGTGTACTTTCTCACGCGAGATTCCATACCAGAGATATATTTTTTTTTGCATTGCTATATTTTTAGATCTCGATTTTTCTTGCTAACCACTAATGTTTACTGTTTCTAGTAGTTTGTGATTTGTGATTTATTGTTTCTGTTGCTGATTTGGACTTTGCTTGGATAAACAACAAAATGATTCGCGTTGCATTGGATTTGAGGTATTTTGTTGATCTCTATAACATTTAGATTTTGGAAATAAATTTAACATCTCATGTGTTTAGCTTGAGTGTTTCTTGCTTTCATAGATCACATTTTCAATTGGTGCTCTAAAATGGACCTAGATTTGCTTTCTTGCATATATTTTTCACATAGTAATTAGGCCCTATGAACACTATTTGTGGCGATCTTGAGAGAGTGGGCTTCATTCACTTGTTTTACATGTGAAGGTCTTCTTGACGATAGATCCCCTTGTAGATAGGGAAGGATTTTGTTTTTACCTCATTGGTCAACTTGGTTTGGGCTTCAACTTTTGGCAATACTTTCTCTCTTTGGGGGATCGGTGTCATTTGTTGTTGTGTGAACGTTGAATGGGGTGATTTCAAATTAGTGGGTCAATGAATCATGTTTTCTATGTTTTGGTGAGGTGAAGAGGCTAGAGGATTATGCTCTTTTCCCTTTTGGGAGAATCAGAAACTTGGAACCCTTGAATCCAAACTAAGTCCCCATGTGGTCCATTTTGTGAGTCTTCCTTGTTAGAGAGGGTTAACCATAGTGGACATTCCCTTTATTGGGTCAACCACGTGGATGGAACCTTAAGCGATAATAGCCATTTTTTCCATGGTAGTGACAATCGCTATATAAATGTCCTTGTGGAAGAAATCTCCACGGGTGTAGTTTCTTGTGGGTTGTCGGATCTCCTCAGCAGCTCCTGATTGATTAAATTCTTGAACTGTGTCAAAACCTCGCTGCACTGGGATTGGATTTCCGCCACTTGAGATTGCAAAAGTTACAGAGTCAAGTCATTACTAAGAACCATAGTGCAACCAAATTTTTCTCTTTCATAGGACTATGTGCGTGATTGGAAAACATCTAAGAACATACACAAGTAGAATTCTTATGGAGTAGAATTACTATGACACTATCTATGTTCATGTGCAAGGTTGCTTTGTCCCTTGCTCATTGTTTGAAGACATTGATTGCTTGAATTCCCTAATTGCTATCTTATGTGCTTGATTCATGATAAAATTTGTTAATGCACCTAGTTGGCTATCTAAAATGATCAAAATCTGAGTTCTATGTCCTTTCCTTGCACAAGAAAACTGTTTTCTCTTGCCGTTTGCTGTGTTTCTTCACGCGGCTATCTGCAAACTCTCGCGCGAAAATTGTCATTAGTATTACCCTATTTTACCAGTCTGTCTTATTTTCTCATGCCGCTCTATGCATTTCCTCACATGATTCTGCAAATCCTCACATGAGACAGCATTTCCTCATGTGAAACTTTCTATTAGTGAAACTGTTGCTATCATTTTTGAGCCTGTTAGCTTGTTGTCCTATCATTTTTAGTTTTCTAGGTTGATCTGAATCTGATTGGATTACTTACCACGCTATTAGAATTTTGTTTTGCTTAGGATTATTGTGTTTGACCTCTTGAATTAGCAATCTTTGATTTCACAAGTGACCTTGCTTGGCGCTTGGTGAGCTAGAAACCATCCTTGTTGAAAAGATAAACCTTTATATTCTTGGATAACACACCTGGAGAGTTTTGGTAGTCTCTTGTCCATTCACTTTCATACAATTTCAATCTCAATTTATATAATTTGGGTAAGACCATCCTCCTGGTCCATATGTGCTAGGGTATTCACCCAAATTTAAAGGGCACCTCTGTGGCAATGTTGGCTTATTCCTATTTGAAATTTTCTATCTTATCACCTCTTTTTGGACAAGTTAATGCCTTTTCTATCCTAGTTTGCTACCAATGTCTCTTAGGGTAATCCTATCAGCTAGTACTTTTTCTTTCATGCCAATTACAACAAGATATCAAGTAAATCAAGGAAAATGACCTCAAGTGGATTTTAACCAATTACCCTTAGTACAAACTCGCCAAAGCCATAAGGAAAAAGGACCCATATTTGATCAATCACCTAGGAATACTTCAAAAATTTGGTTTGATTGCAAGAGTCACCTTAGCGAGTTGGGTATCCCCTTAGCATCTTCTCACTCTTCTATGGATATGAGTTACACAATGACTCGGAGAGAGAGGGAAGCCATGGATAAATGTTATGATGATTTTTTTGCAAGGAGTGGACATGCTATTTAATTCAGTGGTTCCTCTCATAACAGTAGACCGACCTCACCCCTTATTTCAATAAGATATTTGGATGCACATCAAAGGGATGAGAGAGAGAAAGGTAAGAGACATGTTTATGATGATGAGTTATCACAACATGAGAAACAAGGAGATGAGCTTCATGATGATCACATCAATGCAACTTATACCAACAACTTGTTTCAACATTCAAGACCAAGCTCACCTCTTAAAACATCTACCAACTACATGAGTGACAGACTCAAGAGGATTGATCATGTAAAGAAGGTATTCCAATATGAACAAATTCATAAGCAAGAATAAATTAAGTGTCTAGAGTTGGAGAAACAAGCTTTGATTAAGATGGAAAGGAAAGCCCTTCAAGAGGAGCAAGCTAGGCTCTTGTCTCGACAACTTCATGGTCCATTCAATCATATGCATATTAGTGGTGGAAATAGTTCTCCTCCATCTACTCCTCCTAGGACTCCAAGAAGTAGGAAACATTCAATATCACCATCATGATCTCCTAGTCCTAGAGGAAGAAGGGTTTCTAGACATGATCATCATAGGAGACAAACTCCTCCTAGGAGCTCAAAGCCATCTTTACAATGTGCTCATTATGGTTCACAATATGGAGGTAGTAGCATGAGTTTTGATTGCGACTCCCAAGATTTCATGCATATGCAACAAGAACCATTTTTTCAATAGTATGTGGAGAAGTATGGGAAGAAAAACTAGGATAAGATCCTAAAGAGTCTAATTGATAATGGGGCTAGGGTCCCTTACAAATTTGATGTGGATAAAAAGATTAAGAGACAAGATCCGTCTCAAGAGGAGAAGATGGATGAAATACAAAGACAAATAGCCAAGATGTTCGCACCTAAGAATTCTTTCTCATTGGACTCGATTTGTCCTAATCCTTTTGATAAGAGTGTTGACATGAAAGAATTTCCTAGAAAAGTTGAAATTCCTCAATATGAAAAATATGATGGGAGTGGAGATCCACATGATCATGTGCGACAGTTTTATACCACTAGTTTTGAGTTCCATCAAGATGGTTATTATCTCATGAGGTTATTCCCATGAAGTCTTAGGGGGAAAGCAATGGAATGGTTTACCAAGATAACTCCTCCTGTTAAAACTTTCAAAGAGCTTGTTCAAATATTTGTTCAACACTTTGCATATAATATTTCAAGATCTATCACTTTGTTGGACTTATGTAGCTTAAAGCAGAACCAAGGAGAGTTCTTTGTTACCTTCTTGCAAAGGTGGAGACAAAAATGCTCTTGCTATTCTAGAACTATTTCTGATAATGAAAAGATTGACATTCTTGTTAGCAATTTGGTTCCCGAAATGCGGTATGAGGTTAAGAAAATGGTTTTTGATTCATTTGATACCATGGTTGAGACTGCATGCCGAATTGAGGATGTTTTGAAAAGGAATTTTGACTAAACATGGAAATAACAACAACAATGGTCAAAACAACAACAACTCTAACAAGGATAAAGGGAAGAACCAATATTGGAATAAGAAAAAACAAGTGGTTAATGATGGAGTTGTGGATTCCTCCCAACATAGGGATCAACCTGTGCTCCACTTATCTAGTACTATTCAAGCTGCCAAGCTCAATGCACCCACTCAACAAGAAAGTAAGCCAAGTTACCAAGGTAAACCTAAGAGTGAAAGACGTCAATTTACAAAACTTGGTGAGACATATGGGGAAATTTTACAAAAACTCATTGATAGCAATCTGGCACATCCTCTAGATGCAACACATTTCCATATACCTAAAGAAAAACCATGGTGGTGGAAGGAGGAAGAATTTTGCATATTTCATAATGGTATTGGACATAATGCTAAAAATTGCAGGAGACTCAGGCATCTCGTTCAAGATCTCATTGAGAATGGAAAAATTATAGTAGATGGATTGAAAACCAACACCGATCACAAGGCATTCAAGGAACCTTTGCCCAAATATGAAAAGGGGGAAACCTCTAAAGTTACGAATGACAAAGCTAAGATCAACTATACTTATATAGATGCAGAAAATACCATCAACATGCTTGAATTTATGGAAGAAAATGTTAACATGATGAGTGGAAGAGCTCCTTATGGTTATGATCTAGATGAAGATTCTCCTCCTATTTTTGACAAAGAACCTGTTGTGGTGCTAAGGGGTCCCAACTTTAGAAGGTCATATCAAGCCCTTAATGCTGTTTCCTGAAGTCAACGTCCCATTGTCATTAGAGGACCAAATTCAAGTCAATCCAGCAAACCTAAGCAAGTGGCATCTAAACCTATTACCTTGAAGCCAATTGTCAATCCTAAATAAAACTACAATCTTGTTGATCAGTTATAGAGAAAACCCACTTAGATTTTGATCTTTGAGCTCTTAGAGTTGTCTCCAAGACATAAACAAATCCTTGAGGATGCTTTGCGTACAAAAAATGTCCCCAACAACTTAGATATTGATCAATTCCAGAATATGGTTAGTCACATTGCTAGCCCTCATTACCTTACATTTTCAAAAGATGATGATAAAGCTTTGAGCCATCCACACAATCTTGCCCTTCATATTGAGGTCATGATCCATAGAACCCGTGTTAGGTGTGTATTGATAAATGGGGGTGCTGGGCTTAATATTTGTTCTTTTAGTCTTTTGAAAGAATTGGGTTATTCTGAAGAAGTTATAGATACCAGAAAAAGAATTACTATGAAAGCCTATGATGAGGCAGAAAGAAGTTTCAAGGGGTTGGTCATCCTTCCATTTAGGATTGGCCCTATTCAAAAGGATATTTTGTTTCAAATAGTTGATGCTGGACCCCTTGCGTATAATATTTTACTTGGTAGGCCATGGATTCATGACATGCAAGCAGTGTCATCTACCTACCATCAATGTGTCAAGTTACCCTACAATGGCATAGAGATTTTTATACCTAGGGATAACACTTTATCTATTAATTCAAATTTAGTAGGGGCTCATGTTCCCCTCAATAGAGAAGCAGATGATTTTGATGTTACTTTGGCTGAATGTAATGACAAGTTTAAATCAGTAGACCTTGGTATGGGGGGGTATCAGCTCAAATCCCTCACAACATTGCCAGTCTCACCTCAGTCTTATAGTAAAACTTCGAAGGAGATGAAACCTTCCTCTTCAGCTATGACATTATTTGGCAAATTTGTAGAATCATTAGTGCCTATTCAAAATGAGAAAGAGGAAACATTTTTTAGAGACTGGATCTATAGAAAAGAAAAGTATAAGCACAATGAGAACTTCTCTCCCTCTCCTAAGGGTTATAGAAGAGGATATACCTTTGTCAAGAAGATGGGCTATACAGGTTATGGCCCTCTTAATCACAATTTGGATGCTAGGTCTGAACCTCTTGATCATGCTAAATTTGGACGCAAGTCTAAAAAACTAGTTGGCCTAGGATTTGAAAATTGCAACAAGTGTACTAATCCTCTCTTTGAAAATTTGGAAAGTGATGATGATCCAGAATATGAACCTAATTTGACAAATTAGAAAGATATGTGTGAAGATTGGGTCCCTTCCACTACTCTCCTTTAGGAAGATGCAGATATTTCAGTCACCCATGCGTTAGTTGCAACTTTAGAACAAGAATCATATATAGAGGATCCTTTGAGAGAACGTCAAAGAAAGAATCTCGCTCATTTAATGGAAAGAGAAAATGTTACTTTTGATACAACTGGACCTTCAACATCATGATGTCCCAAGCCTTCATGGTGTAAGAATCCTAGTCACAGTTCAGATACCAGTTCTAATGAGTATGAACGAGACTCTTTTTCAGAGCCCTCAACAGTTGATAGAGATATTGATGTTGTTCACACTTTTAGTTCTCCACTTGAGGTAGCCAATGAGTCATGTGTAGGATTAGAGGTTTTGAACCCACATGCTACTTTAGTGGATGTTTCTTCGCTTGTTAGGATGAATCCTAATTTGGGTAGCTTAGAGGGATACTTGACAGACTCTGACTCTTCAGTCACCAACGATAATATCATTCATATGTATATCCTTGAACGAGTCATTGACTTGCCTCTTATTCATCCTGACCTCATTGATTGGTCCCAATGCTATCAAGAACCTGAGCTTTTAACATTCCAAAATGATTATGAGATAGCTTGTTACCTAAATTCCATTGAACTTGTAGTCTCTTCCACTAGCAAACCAGCTTCCAGTATGACAGAGCGAGACATCAAGTACCTTAGTCACAAGATAAAAAGAAAAGAAAATAAAAAGAATAGGAGTTCTGATGGTGAAAACCACTGTGTGGTGGTGTCAGAACCAAAAAAAGTAAAAATAAATGACGTATCCAAGGGTGAAAACCTCTTTGAGGTGCCTAAGGATGAGGTACTTGATTGTCTTCCCAGCTATTTTCAAGATCGATCTTCAATACTTATTGAGCCAACACAAGCAGTTAATTTGGGTACAAATGAGGCTCCACAGATAGTGCACTTGGCTGAGTCCTTGTCACCAACAGAAAAAGAAGCTTACACTAATTTCTTACAGAGAAATAAGATCAATTTTGTATGGACTTATTCAGATATGCTAGGGTTGGACATTAATCTTATTATGCATCACTTATCTATCGCTCCAAATGTCAAACCAGTTAAACAGAAATTGAGAAAGATGCATCCTCACATAGCTCTCCTAGTCAAAGCTGAATTAGAAAAACTCCTTGGTGCAAAATTTATAAGAGCTATTGCCTATGCTGAATGGATATCAAACATTGTACCAGTTTTTAAACATGAAAAATCCATTCAAGTTTGCACAGATTTTAGAGATCTCAATAGAGCATGCCCAAAGGATGAATTTCCACTTCCTAGCATAGACATGATAGTGGATATGACTGCGGGTTATGAGATTTATTCTTTGACAGATGGTTTTTCTGGGTACAATCAAATTAAGATAGCTCCTGAAGATCAAGAAAAGACTGCATTCACTTGTGCATGAGGAACCTACTGTTGGAACGTTATGCCTTTTGGATTAAAAAATGCAGGAGGTACCTATCAAAGAGCTATGACAACTATTTTTCATGACATGATGCATAAAAACATGGAAGATTATGTGGATGACACCTTGGCCAAATCTAAACAAAGAGATACACACTTAAATGATTTGGAAGTAATTCTAGATCACATGGAACAATTTCAACTAAGGCTAAATCTTAAAAAGTGTGCATTTGGAGTCACCTCTGGAAAACTATTTGGATTTATCATTTCAGCAAAAGGAATAGAGGTTGACCCTGAAAAAGTTCAAGAAATCATAGACATGCCACCTCCTAAAAACATTAGTCAAATGAGGAGTCTTCAAGGACATCTTCAATCTATAAGGAGATTTATTTCACAATTGGTAGATAGAGCTCAACCTTTCATTAAGAACTTACATAAGGGAGTCAAATGTATTTGGAATGAGGATTGTCAAAAGAGCATAGATCAAATCAAGAAATACTTGGCAAATCCTCCTATTTTAATGCCTCCTATTCTAGGGAAACCACTTATTTTATACATTTCAGCAACAAAATCTTCCTTGGGGGCATTACTTGCTCAACTTGATGAAAATGGGAAAAAAATAGCAATATACTACATTAGTCATACTCTTGTTTCATATGAGGTTAATTACACTAGCAATGAGAAAGCTTGCCTTGCTATTGTGTTTACTTCCCAAAAGTTGCAACATTGCATGCTTGCGCACACTATACACCTCATAGAAAAATTAGACCCACTCAAATATTTGCTAAGTAAGGCTGCCCTCACAGGTAGACTTGCTAAATGGATGATGATACTTTCTGAGTTTGACATAGAGTAAATTGAGCGTAAAGTAATCAAAGGACAAGCTATAGCCAATCAATTAGCTTATTTCCCATTACAAGATGATGTACCTATTCAACTTGACTTCCCAAATGAACATCTTATGTATATGACTGAAAGAACTTGGAAAATGTTCTTTGATGGATCTTTTATGCAAAATGGTTCAGGAGCTGGTGTGTTGTTTGTTTCTCCTCATGGGTACATAATTCCTAAGTCTTACAAATTATTGTTCCCATGTACAAACAACATTGCTGAGTATGAAGCTTTAACTAATGGACTTAAGATAGCCATAGAATGGAGAATCACAGAGTTACACATCTACGGGGATTCTCAACTAATAATCAACCAAGTTAATGATGAATATCAAACAAAGCATGAGAAAATGGTACCTTACAAGAAAATGGTTGATTCCTTGAAGAGATATTTCACATTTGTCACATTCCAGCAAATTCCTAGAGCAGAAAACAAAGCAGCTGATGCTATGGCTACACTTGCTTCACTCCTTCAGTTAGAGCAACATGAATCAAGATTTTAATTCCTGGTGGAAGAGTTGCATCACCCTATCTTTGAGTCCCAAGAAAGACATATCATTTGTACCCTTGTTGGTCATGAATCATCCTATTATGGTTCCATTTACTCATAGCTTCGTGATGACATCATACCTAAAACATTTAACCGATCTGAATGCAGAAACCTTACCCAAAATGCCTCTCGTCATTCCCTTATCGCTGGTGATTTGTATAGGAGGGGTCTAGATGGAACACTTCTTCGATGCTTAGACAAGGAAGACTCTGATCAAGTGTTGGTTGAAATTCACAAGGGCATCTGTGGGGGACACTCCAATGGTCTTTCCATGGCCCAAAGGTTTCT
Source organism: Thuja plicata (assembly GCA_018584345.1). Classification (NCBI taxonomy): domain Eukaryota; kingdom Viridiplantae; phylum Streptophyta; class Pinopsida; order Cupressales; family Cupressaceae; genus Thuja; species Thuja plicata. Next base: position 1,330,919 of record MU227375.1, on the reverse strand, counting down.
TAGGGTGGGGTACTATTGGCCCACGATGTAGATTAATGCAGTAGCTTTTGCAAATTCATGTGAAAAGTGTCAAAAACATAGTAACCTGATACATGCTCCAGGCAGGGAGCTCATTCCCTCTATATCTCATTGGCCATTTCAGCACTGGGCCTTTGACCTTGTTGGGCAGATTCACCCCAACTCATCAGGTGGACACAAATTTATCATTACTGCTACTGATTATTTCACTAAATGGGTGGACGCTGTCCCACTTTCTATTGCCTCAGGCAAGACAATTTCCCTATTTATTTTGAACCATATCATCTGTCGATATGGAGTGCCTTCAAAGATTATTACTGACAATGGAGGCCAATTTAAAAATAAGGACCTTAAACAACTCTGCAAGAAATTCAAGATTAAACAACATTGGTCCTCCATTTACTTCCCGCAAGGAAATGGTCAAGCAGAGGCAT
>MU227375.1:1315164-1325615 GCA_018584345.1 Thuja plicata | reverse complement strand
ACAACCTTATTCTTGAATTCATTCATAAATGCATGAACACTAACTTTTTCAGTAATTAGCTCACACTATTTTCTAACCTTTCCATCCTTCAATGGATACTCAATAGTTTTAAATCTTTTTACATCAACTAATTGATGACCAAAATCAATTGAAAGATTTTCATGCAAACATTCATCTAAAAATGGAAGATTGCCACATACATCACATACACCAAAAAAACATTCATTCAAAAGAAAAGAAATGCTCATTAGGTGGGTTACAAAACAAACTTTATAGAAATTCTTTTATAGTTTAAGGTGCTATATTTATACCACATTCTTGCAACATTTCATTAGTATGCATGGTAGAACGTATATATCAAAATACATCATAATGATAACAAAATTGAACGTGAATTTTGCAACATGTTACTCTTTTCTTGTTAATCCTTACAGACCATGGTTTACATTTTTCAAAAGATCTTTGACTAATAGAAATAGTTAACACCTTAACATCCACAAATTTTTTATACAATTCAGTTTGAGTCATATCCAAAAGATGTTGTGGATGTGGATCACAAATTTTTGAGCCGACTCTTAATTTAAGAACATCTCTATCATTAGGTGATACTCTTGTATTATCGTGCCAGAAAATTTCAATCAAAGTTTTGACTTCACCAGTAAGTTTCATGTCAGACCTCGGGAGTCTACCACTAAAGCTCCACAAATGGTTTTCCGGATCAATTTCAAAGTTAACTCTTCTCTTTACAGCTCTTGCTAAAGTTTTACAATGAATATTAAGATATCCACTTATGTTTGTCATCATTCTTTTATCACAAGTAGTTTTGTTTACTACAGCTTTTGTTAATGCTCCTCGTGCCGCATTCCTATCTTTAGAATGAATTTTCTTTCCAATTGTGTCGAAGGAACTAGCAACAGTTGATACAACTTGTTTTGGAGACTCATCCTTCTTCTTAGATTTCACATAAATTCCTAACCTCTTCATCACTTTTCGCATTTTAGTCATTTTAATTAGTTGTAACATTAATTGACATAACCCAAATTTTTTATTATAAAAAAATTCTCTAAATAATTTACTCGTGTGTGTCCTAATCTGTCTCCATGAAACCAAACCAAGTAGATTGTCTAGCACATCACTTTTGGGGGTTTCTTTCTCAATTGGTGTTTGTATGTCTACATCCACATTGTTGATCTCAATTGTTGTTTGATTGTCAATTTTAATTGGGGTTTGAATTTCACTTTCAATTGGGGTTTGACATTCAGTTCCTTTATCATTATGATTAACATTACTAATTTGTGGTGTTTGATGTGCAATATAATCTGTTACTTTATTTTCAGGAAGAAAATCCAAATGATTTAAAGAGTAACCCGCTAATACAAAAAGATCAAGTTCTTTATCAGAATAAGTTTCATTTGGCTTTGAAGACATCCCTGTATCCAACACTTGATTAGAAAATGCACCTAAATTTTCTCCTATTGTATTTTCTTCTTCAACCTCTGCATCCATCGTGGTGTCCTTATTCTTCTCCTCTTCTGAAATGATTGTTGAACTCGATGCTCCAAGATTTTTTAGTTTTTGAATTGTTGCTCTTCTTTCTCATTGTTGTTTTGTCTCCTCTCTATTTTCTGCAACCTCATCAACTGTCAGAACCTTTCTTTGCCTCTTTTTGTGTTGCTTTGATCCCATGTTTGCACCAAAATTTGAATTTAAATTAATCCCTTCTTGTCAAATCCAGAACAAGACAAAAAAAGAGAATGTAGGTTAAAATATTCTTTCTGTTGTATCAATATGTCATAGAAATGATTGAATACTCGACAATCATTAAGATCAAGCCCACAGTCAGGTCTTTGTCTCGAACAACTCTTTCACAAATGGGTACTCGTTATTTAAATAGAAACGAGCACCCATTTATAAAATAGGTGCCCGTTTATTAAACAGGTGCCCGTTTCTGTTTCAACGGTCCAAAATAAAACGTGCACCCATTTTTTGAATTTCAAAAAATGGGTGCCTATTTCTAAAAATTAGGAGCGGGAACCATACTTGCGCCCTAGTTTTTGGTTTAGTACATGCTTGGTCCCACCAAGCCTATGCTTGAGTTTGCAAAAATATGGCTAAGGCATTGATATATAAAATTTATGCTTTGTCATAATTTTTTAGAGGTCTTTCCGAATGAATTTTTTGACAAAATGAAAACCCATTTCAATTCATATTGTACAGATTATAAAAATATAATTTTTGTAGTGATATAAATAATTTTAGTATTCTTAAAATATTTATTATGCCAAAGTGGTACCTAAAGTTGCAATAGTAAGGTTAACTAAAATTTTAATAACTTTTTTGATTTTATATTTTTGGAAAAATGAATTATATGACATCAATATACATAGAATTTCCCTCAAAATAATAATAAAAATTTCAAAAAAAAGTGAAATTTTCATCAAATTATGGTGGTTGTACACCAGAGGTTTTGAAAATGTACTTTATAGTCAATTTAAAATTAATAAAAAAAATAACCAAAAAAAGAAAAAATATTCTCATCAATCTTTGATGTTTTAGGTACCTTTCCCCAGAAGGATTTACAAAAATTTATTTATTTACTTCAAAATAGGGTGGTCATACACATGTGCGATATGGTCATAAAACAAGCATTTTGAAAAAGGGGTTTTTAAAAATGCCTACTAAAATATAATTTCTACCATGTGGGTATTAAAAAAAAATTACATATTTGAAAACTAGACTCTGAGCACTACATTTTCTATTAGTGGATGTTTATGAGATTCAATCTCTAAGTGCCTCAAATTTTGACGTCAATTGACAGAAAGTTTGAAAAATAGGAAAAACACTTCCACTTTTTTCCCAAAAAGTGGACTCAACTTCTTGTTGGCACCCTGTAAACACACACATATGTATATATACATATATATGTACACACACATATATGTATATATTTATATATATGTGTGTGTGTACATATATATGTAGACATCCTACAATACCATACAAAGACATCCTAGGACACCTTAGGACAAACTATAACACCTAGAGCCCCTTAAGACATCTTAGGAGCCATAAGTGTATTCTAGGACCCCTTAGGAACTATTAAGACACCTAGGACCCCTTAGAACCCCTGAAGACTCCTACAAACCATTAATGTATCCTAAAACCCCGTAGCATCCATTAATGTATCCCTAAACCCATTAATGTATCTTAGGACACATTAATACATGTACAAGGAGACCTTAGGATCCCTTAAGACATTTAGGACCCCTTAAGACATTCTAGGACCCATTAATATATCTTAGCCCCCCTTAGGACCACTTATGACACCTAGGGCCCCTTAAAATATCTTAATATCCATTAATGTATCCTAGGACCCCTTTGGACCACTTAAGACACTTAGGACTTCTTTAGAAAACCAAAGGTCCATTAATGACCCTCTCTCTCTCTCTCTCTCTCCTAATTTCCTATTTCCTACTAATGGTTCAACATTCCTATTTCCTCAGAACCTGACCAAGTTCTTAGGAAATAGGAATGTTGAACCATTAACTCTCTCTCTCTCTCTCTCTCTCACACACACACACACACACACACACACAATCCTCCTTTATTCTTAGTTTTTTAGAACTTGATCAGGTTCTGAGGAATTAGGAACGTTGAGCCTTTATGTTCTCATAACCCAATTGGGTTCTAGGGAAAGAGGAAGTCCTCATAACCTAATCGGGTTCTGTTGAATTAGTAACGTTGCAAGTTTGTTTGCTTCAACGGTCTAAAAATACTCATTGCAAGTATCCGCGAGGTCCCACTACTTCTTTTTTGTTGTTTTACGCCAGTAATAGATAGGTCTGCACTTTTTTGCATGTTTTTTCTTTGCAATGATTGAATTGTATTGTTTATTGGTGTTTTTAATGTTATTTTATCATTGTAAGTTCACATTTCAAGAAAATGATTGATCTGTTCTTATTTTTTGGATTTGATGTTCACATGTTATTCTATGTTCATGATATTATTCGTAGGGTCCATTCAATACGAACAATGGGAAAGAACAAAAGAGGAATAATTGAACAATGAGAGATAGAAAAGGAAAGACCAAGGGAGCCCATGAGGAGAATATGACAAGGTACATCATCAAATGCATGTAATGTAAGTGATGAAAATTAAAATGTTAATGTTAATGTTAATGTGAAAAATACACCTAATTCAACAAATAAAAAATGTTCAACATACACCAATTGAAATGATGGGGATAAATGCACCTAATTCATCTAATGCACCATTTCAATTCGATATCATTAATGAACAAAATGCGCATAATGAAAATTAAAATGTTCAACATACACCAATTGAAATGATGGGGATAAATGCACCTAATTCATCTATTGAAAATGTAGAGCATGCAGTTGTGTTAATACCTCATAGAATAATTCGTAGAAAACCAAAGTTTCTAATTGACATTGATGAAAATATTCTGAGGCCAATGCATGATAAAATGTCAAAAATAAATTGTAGAACTGTTAAAAAGATTTGGAATAACTATTTTGAAAAATTAAATCACAGTGGAAGATGTCAAGTAGTTGTTGAAATGATAAGAATCTGAAATTTAGAGAGACATTGAGAATTGTGGGGTTGAGAACATCTGAAAGTAGTACTGAGAGAACCATTGTGAGAAATATATTCTATGCATACCAAGTCATTGGTTCAAAATCACGTAGTAAATATGCTAATATTACTCGACGTGTCCTCACATCAACTATAATGGGAAAGGAAATGAAAAAATCTCGTATAGTAAGAAAAACAAGCAAGTCATTAAGGATAGGTAGATCAACATTACAGAGAGCCTTACATAGGTGAGACAAAATTGAGGATCCAAACACTAATTCTCTTTGGTCATTCTCGGGTAGAATCCCACGCAAGGAAAAGGTTGTTGTTGATGCATTAAGAACATTAATTGAAAAGTTTTGGCATGACAACACAAGGGTTTCACCCAACCAAAGAGATGTTGTTAGGAGGAGAATCGGATCTAGAAATTGTATGCCACATCCAAAACACTTTTTGGATATGACACAAACACAATTTTATGAAAAATTCCTCCAAAGATTTCCTCAAATTAAAATAGTCAAAGATTTTTTGAATTTGCAAAACCCTTTTACGTCAAGATTGATCATGCGCGCACCACATGTTGTTGCAGGGTACATATTAAATTTTCCATGCATTATGATATATCATCATGTTTGTTGTACTTTATACCCTAACACTATTTTGTAGGAATGTGGTCTTCAAGCACCTCCTATGTCATCAAGAGATTTTATGTAAAGTGTATTATGCAATCGAGATGATGGTTGCATTTATTATAAGATGATGTGTTTGAATGGATCTTGTAGTGCATGTGGTGGTATAATAAATTTGTAGATATGTCACCATCTAGAGAGAAAAAATGAGATTGGAAATACACTAGTTTCTTTTGGAAAATACAAGATAGTAACTTATGGTCTAAAAGATGGAAAAGAACTTAAGAGGTGTGAGTGAAAAATGATATATGCATAGCTGATTTTATGAAGATTTTTCAAGAGAAAGTAGTTTATGAGTACATACATCATTCACATAGAGCTAGGTGGTTGGATGAGAAATTCAAGATATGTAAGGACACTTTTCCCCTTGGTACTATTGTCTCCATTGTTGATTTTGCTGAGAATTATACACTTAAACCTTAGAATGAAGTGCAAGAAATGTATTACCATTCTATACAAGTGACGATCTTTTTACATATAGCATTCTTGCATGCGCATGATAGTACAAACACAGATAAAAAGGTTTTAAGAGAGTATCACTTCTACATCAGTGACGATCGCATGCATTCATCAGAGTTTGTGCAAGGTTGCTTCAAAGTTTTCTATGCGAATTTAAGGGAAAGAGGTATTAAGTACAACCAACACATATTATGGTTAGACAATTTCACCTCACAATTCAATAATGCAAGGATGTTCTATTGGTTGAGTAGGATTCATGTGACAAGTGATGTTCAATAGTTTTGGAATTCCACCGAGGCGGGGCATAGAAAAGGCGAGCATGATGGTGCGAGTGCATGTGTAAAAAGAGCTCTTGCCAGAGAGGAATGGAAGTACAAAGGTGTTGTAGAGTTAATAAATGCAGAAAAAATTGTGCGATGGTGCAACTCTATGATGGGAACAAGTAATGAAGGTAAGTCTATGGTTAATATATATTTTTGGTTGATAGGAAATTCTAACATTGAAAACTATCTAGATTGTTATACACTTACAGGATCAAGTGACATGCACTCATTTAGAAGTTCAAATGCAGCATCACTGGGTATTTATACTAGATTAATGGCATATTTTTTATTGTATTATATAAATTTTTCATGGGAGGAATGCGAATCAAAAGAGTGGATTGATGAATGGTCTTATACACCTTTGCAACCACTTGATACATATCAGCTTCCTAGAGCACTACAATTGAGCCAGTTTGAAGCATCAATAGATTTTGATCACATATCTGACCTAGTTGAACCAGGTAATTTTGCAATTTATTATTCATTTTGAGATAAACTCTGTTGAACCTACTTGAACTCATTTTATTAGGTGGTTAAGTGTTTAGGGTGTTAACTTATCCCTCTATAAATTGCAGATCATGTATATGAAGTTGTTGCAGATGAGAACAATGAGGAAGGGACTGATTACTTTTTGTGTCATTGTATTGAGGGAAAAAAGAAATTGAAAACTATAGTCAATGATGGAGAGGGTATTTAGTACCCAATAGAATCTATTGTTGTGACAGGGACATGGCTTAGAAGGTATGCTATCAAAATATAATGTGTTCTTGTTTGACGACTTTGAGACCTCTTACCATCATTCTATTACACTTTATATGTTGAATTTTGTATTAATTTATGCTTCTATGAAATGAAGGTACCCTATCCAAATATCCAAGAAGTGGTTGTTTAAGGACTATGAGACACAGACATATTTTGCATTACTCAAACCTTCTTGTCGCAACAAATATTAAATTGATAAAGTATACTGGTAGACCTCGTAAGAAGAATTTATGGAAACTTTGTGAATTTGAACATGGGGCAATACATGACACAATAAGGGTTAGAGCTGATCTAGAAGGTTCACTCAATTAGCTTTGGGCCATCATGAAGAATCATTCTACAAAATGGTAGAATTATTTTGACAATTTTGTATATAAATTTTGCGAAACAATCTAACTTCGCTTTTTTGTAAATATAAATGACTATGAAGTGGTCTACATACATATTTGGAGACCACATTTTGTATATTGAAAGAAGACCAAATTATATATAAAAGTGGCTATGGGTTGATTTTTATATACCGAGGGGCCACATTTTGTATAGTTTATTATGTACCATTTAACTAAGAGGATATGAGTGAATTACGATTCATTACAATTATAAGAATGACTCATGCAGTGGATATCTCATGTTTCTCTAAATTATAATAATGGTTCATGTGTAGTATTTATGTATGTATGTTCATTTCATATTATGTATTTATGTATGTATCTTTGTCATGCATTGCATTTATGTATGTATGTTCATTTTCATATTATATCTTTTCCACGTGTTGTATGTATGTATTATTTTCATACTATATATTTTTCATGCGTTGTATGTATGTTATTTTCTATCTTATATCTTTGTCATGTGTTTTCATGTGTAATAGACCTAATCTTTTCCAAAGCAACTACCTTGAAATTATTTTGTTGAACCAAAGTAATAGGCATAATCTACAATTTAAATTATGGTGTTATATGTTATGCTTTGTGGATGTTTGAATTATTTTACTTCTATTGCATCGTTACACTTACATGTTTAATTGCATGGAATTTATTTAAAAGCATTATCTAATTATTGGTTGAATTGGCTCATTACTTGTTTACACTTATTCAACCCCCCTCCCCCTAGTGCCTCTATATACTAATAATTGGTATCATAACCTAGTTCCGTTGAAGAAACCTAACATCTTGGGAGAGGTCCTTAAGGAATACATGGAGTTTTATAGAAGTAAACTTGCAGAGGCTAAAGATATGATTGAGAAAATCAAGGAGTATTTGAATATTTTGGCTTATTTCACCTTGGGAACACTTTGGTCCAACTTGCGCTTGAATGTTCTTGATGCTTTTCAAGCGAAAAAGATCTCCCCTAGCGTTTACCTAGCCAACTGGAGCTGATAAAGCTGATGGTTTGGTTCCACGAAGAATAGTTTGAAAGATGCACCATAGAATCTCCCAAAAATGAGCTACATGCTTGTAGGCCTTCCCAAGATGGTCCTTGTGCACTTCACAGATCTCTGATATCTCTCACAAGGTCTGGGATATGGCTCTCCAAAAATTGCTGCCCAATTTGGCTTAGTGCACCTTGGGAACACTTCGATCCAACTTGCGCCGAAATTTTCTTGATGCTTCACAAGAGAAAAATATCTCCCCTAGCATTTACATGGCTAACTGGAGCTGATGGAGCTGATGGTTTGGTTCCATGATGAACAATTTAAAAGATGCACCATTGAGCAACTTTCAATTGAGAAACAATCCAACTTTTTGCACCAACCGAGATTGGGTTGCTAAATGGAATCCAAATGGAATCTCCCAAATCTAAGCTAGGTTCTTGTAGGAATTTCCAATACCATGCTTTTTTACTTCACAGATCTTTGATATCTCTCACAAGGTCTGAGATATGGCTCTCTAAAAATTGCTGCCCAATTTGGCTTAGTGCACCTTGGGAACACTTCAGTTTGACTTGTGCTAGAATTTTCTTGATGCTTCATAAGAGAATAAAGATCTCCCCTTGTGTTTACCTGGCCAACAAGAGATGATGGAGCTGAAGGTATGGTCCCACGACAAACTGTTTGAAAGATGCACTATTGAGCAACTTTCAACTAACCAACAATGCAACTTTTTGCACCAACCGAGATTGGGTCGCCAAATGGAATCTGAGTGGAATCTCCTAGAACTGAGCTACATGCTTTTAGGCCTTCCCAAGATGGTCCTTGTTCACTTCAAAGATCTTTGATATCTCTCATGAGGTTTGAGATATGGCTCTTCAAAAATCATTGCCCTATTTGTCTTAGTGCACCTTGGGAACACTTCGGTCTGAATTGTGTCAGAATGTTATTGATGCTTCACAAGAAAAAAAGGTTTGCCCTAGAATTTACTCAGCCAACTAGAGCTGATGGAGTTGATGGTTTGGTCCCATGATGAATGGTTTGAAAGATGTACCATTGAGAAAATTTTAACTAAGCAACAATGCAATATTTTTCACCAACAGAGATCGGGTCGCCAAATGGAATCTGAGTGGAATCTCCCAGAACTAAGCTATGTGCTTGTAGACCTTCCCAAGAGTGTCCTTTTTTAATTCATAGATCTTTGATATCTCTCATGAGGTCTGAGGTATGTCTCTCCAAAAATCCCTGTCCAATTTGGCTTAGTGCTCCTTTGGAACACTTAGGTCTGACTTGTGCCAGAATGTTCTTGATGCTTCACAAGAAAAAAAAAAAGGTATCCCCTAGTGTTTACCTAGCCAACTAGAGCTGATGGATCTGATGGTTTGATCCCACGATGAACAGTTTGAAACAACAATAATGAAAAAGTTGCATAGCAACTTTTAAAATTTGCTCGACAACATTTGTGCAACTTTTGACAATGTTGCAAAATGTTGCTATTAGGACCTCTAGACCTATTGAAAGGACTTAGAAGACCCTTATATCCTATATTAGGACCTTTATTAGACCAAAAATATCAAACCTACTTATCTTATCATAGGTCATGAGTCTAATTGACCTTAGGTTTATAAAGACACCTTAGATGGATTGACTAAACTCTCATACTCTGTATTTCAGTCACAAAAAACTTAAAATAACAAACATAAATTCACTTAATTCATGGAGTGAATACATATAGATCATGAAAGATACACCTAAGTATAATGTAGCACATCAAGCATTGATTCACTTAAATCATAAAGTATACATGTGAACATATGTAGCAGAAAAAGCTTACACATAAAATTTCTTATGTCCTGGAACAAACATGTAGTACATACATTATGAAGCATAAACATGAATTCATTTAATTCATTCATGTAGGTCGTACACATGAGTTTAGGTTATGATTCATATACATGAAGTACACACACAAGTACACTAATTTATAGAAACACACATGCATATACGCAAGTCGTGTGAAACAAGAATACATGACTTAAGGCATAAACATCCAACCAACAAATTCAAGGATCAAATTTGAAGTTTCATATATAACAAAATTAACAATACTAGCATACATATCAATACATGATGTACATGCCAAATCCATAATAGAGTTACAAAAAAGTGACATCAACTATGTCCATGTTGATATATAGAATGTACAAATGTCACATACATACATACATACATACATACATACATACATACATA
>MU227375.1:1291632-1303399 GCA_018584345.1 Thuja plicata | reverse complement strand
TATATATATATATATATATATATATATATATATATTGTTAGAAACACTGAGAGAGGGGGGGGGTGAATCAGTGTTTGTCTATTAATTATAATTCAACAACTTTAAACTTGAATCAAATAGATAACACATGAAGCATAACACAATAACTCACAACACAAGATATGATTACGGGGAAACCTTGATCAAAGGAAAACCCCGGTGGGAATTAGTACCCACAAATGATTGTACTAGTATAATGAACATGTTAAAGTTCCTTTGCCCTATTAGGAGTAGTCTTTACAATTCAAGTACAATGAACATGTTAGGAGTCTTTACAAAAACCCTGTTAGAGGTGGTTGGCTCACTGCTAGAGCTCACTGCTTAATAAGATGAAGGCTACAACCTTCAGATAACTGATATACACTATATCAAAAATGAACTATTGTAATGACACTTTTGTCTGATTAGTTCCATTTATGCACTGATGCTTTAATCTCTTGTAGACTTCTACTTCATACTAGCTTTCTCATATTGATCTTTTGAATATCTTCTCTGCTTCTTTTTCATTGACACTTTGATACACAAGTGCATGTCTAATATATATACATGCCTAAATAGAAGCGATTACAAAACAAGACCTTAGTTGGCCCAAAAATGACATACACAATGCTTCCAAACAAATTGTCTTAAGAGTGTTTACATGAATGATTAAGACATAATTACAGACTTATTACATTAGGTGCATAGCCTTTACAAAATAAAATATTATACACTAATCCAAAAATTGAAGTCGGCTTCATACTCTATTTTATGAACTGTTAGTGCCCTTAATATTCTTTTAACTTCTTCATACTAACATTATGTACTATGCATGTATAATGTAAGCACAAAAACATATCATAGAGCTTAAGTATGAATTCACACATCTTGACTCGATCGTACACACGTGCGTTGGTGCTCTGATTGTCTACACATCTCTGTTTTGTCCTATCTTCTATACTTAGCCATTTTTGTCTTCCAAGTTTACTTGAAAAAACTTCATATGACTTTGTTGACATAATGACAACACAAAATAAGTCATATATACTCAGATTGTCAACTTTCCAACAATCTCCCCCTTTGTTATTAATGGAAACAAAGGAATGTGGCCAAGTTGCTTTAAAGTTTGTCTTGACAACAAAAACTGTATACTATAACTTTGGCTATATAATATACTCCTTATATACATACATTACTCCCCCTTTGACATTAATGAAAAAGGTGTCAAAATTGTAGGTCTCTAGGTACTTACTCCATGTACACATCTAGATAAGCAATCTGAAGATTCTTGATCTCTTGCTGCCAGAATGCCTTCAATGCATCAAATGTCTGAAGATGGGCACATAAAGCATATGCAAGATTTTCCATCTTTGTCAGATCCATGCAGGGTCCTTGATCATAGGTGGCAATGGTTGTATCTATCTATTTGATTTTCTCATTCAAGACATCTAAGGAGGGCGCAAGTGCATTTCTCAGTTGGGTCTGCCTGATCCTTATCTTGTTGATCTCCATCTTAGCTTTTTCAATCTTGTCTATCTGCCCTTGATAGATATTGTTGTAGATATTGATGTCTTGGGATGATGTTTCAACTGATTGCCTTATGTTATCAACCAAGATATCTACCTCCTCAATCTTCTTGATGTGCTCAGAAGTGAATTTGCCTCTGTCCATGCAGTTTTCTATTACTTTCTTGCCTTTTGATGCCAATTATTTCAGAATAGTCTGACCAATCTTCAATGAATTGAGATCTAAAGAGGAGTTCTTTACCAATTCATCCAATCTTTCCTTTTTGTAATTTTCCTCTACATTTCTAGTAGTTGAGTCAATTAGACTTGTGAAGTGTGCTTTGAAGCTTGTTTGGATGAAATCTACATTATCAACTGACTGAATTTTAGCCACTTTCTTATCTGTTGGCACTAAGTCATTCAAAATGTTTATTGACTCCAAAAAGAGAGGGTTTCTTATAACTTGTTTCTCTTTGGCTTTCTCCATGGCTAAGACACTGATCTTGATCAAATCTTCTTCTCCCCATGCATCTAGGCTTGCTGAGTCAGGGGTTAAACTTGACAACAATGAAGTTGATGGTTGAATAGATGGAGTGAATATAACATTTTGACTAGTATCCATGCATTCACTTTTTATTGGGATCTCCATAATAGGTGGTTCATTAGATTTATTGTCTTCCTCATTATTCAAATCTGTTGAATCTTTAAGAGGAGCTCATCTTGCTGTAAGGAAGTATTATCCCTACATACCTTCTCTATCTCTTCAGTGCTGAAAAATGCTTTTTCAAATTTGTCCATGTCATTATCTGAAGCTGTTATGGATATCTTAACATCATTGATTACAATAGTTTCTTCTGAATCTTTGGCTATATCAAAAGGTGATGAAACTGTGGGCATTGAATCCCGTGGACTTGTCATAGGTGCATTTGGAATTGCTAGTTTTTTGGGAGGGACTGGAGTTACTTTAGTAGTAGGCGCCATTGATGGATACATGTGCCTATCCAAGAATAATTTATCAAATACTTTCTGAGTCTGTTCACTAACCAGTTCATACTCTTTGTTCATAATATGAAGAGTTCTTGTTTTGGTTTTGAGAGGAGGTTTTACCAAATCTAACAGTATTGCTTTCTCATCATGTGAGCAAATAGGGAGAATATTATGTAATGTTTCTTCTCTAATCCTCATATCTTACTCTATTGCTTGTCTTTTCAATAGGTCTAGTATGTTCCATACCTTGTCTGGTATGACTATCTTGAGTTCCAATAGAGTCCTTTTAAACTTGATCATATGTGAGATAATCATAGAATGAATTTCTGATTTATCTATCTCTTGGTACTTTTCATAGACATTTTTAATAGAGTCTAGTCTTCCTTCATTAACAATCCTATTCCTTAAGACTGTCAGACTAGGCCTAAATCCTACCTCAGGAGGGGATTGCGAGTTTTTTACTTTGCTCATTATTGTCCTTAAGGATGGGTGACCTGTGGGAACTTACTTCCTTTTTTTGGTCAAATTGCTTGGCACTGAAGGTGGGGAGGATTTCAATTCAATAGTAGTTGATGGTGCAGATGTACCTTCATCAGATTTCTTATTCTTCTTCTTGGGACTATCATCAGATTTTTCTATTTTGACTTCTATTTTTTTGAGCTCTCTTACAATTTTAGCTTCCCTAGCTTTGTCTAGGTCTTCTTGTGTGACCCCACGAACCTTTAGGATGTTAGATGTAATCCTTGATGCTTTCCTTTTGTTATCTGCACTATATAAGACAGAATCAACTTGATTTTTTTCTCTCTGTATGTGCCCCATCTTGTCTCATTTGGATCTTTAGGCGTAGACAAAAGAACTTGTGCATATCCTTCCAACACATGTTCTTCAACTTCATAACCAAGTGGATGAATCCATTTTGTTCTTGGCTCAATTGATTCCATGAAGGTACAGTCAGTTTCCACCATGAAGCATATGGTGTCCTTGTATTTATCAACTATCTTCTCAGGTATCCTAAATCTCTTTTGCATATTGATCCTGAATGTTTTGATCTCCATGTCCATAGAATCCTTTACACTACTTTCTGATGTAGCTTTTAGTGAAATTTGTAACATAGTGGGTTTACTCTTGTCTAGGTAAAGATTAGAGACTCTACCAACTATGTGGAAGTATAAGTAGATAATCAAAGAGCCAAATCTAAATATTTTGCTCTTGTCATTCTTGATAGCTCTTATGTTCTCAATCAGTTGTGCGCACAATATCTCACAAAGATTATACTATTTATTATCTCTCACCATTATTATTGCTGCTAGAACTATTGCTATGGATACACTATTGAGTCTACTAGCATGTTGGAACTTGTAGCCGAGTATCATGGTAATGATTTTGATATCATCCTCTTTAATAGGATCAACAGTCATCCCGTGCCTATCACTTCTGGATAAGCATGCTTGTTTAACCTATTTCTTTAAATCTTTACCAGTGGGAAGAACCGGTCCAACCTTAGGGAGTCTGGTCATCTCATGAATAAGATCAACATTGATGCAAATAGGAACTTCACCAATCCAATACAAATCATCATGTATCCTACTAAGTAGGATTTTAACCCATTCTGGTTCATAGAACTCATGCACATTTGAATACTTGAAGATAGGGTTATCAACAAGATGTGAGAATTCATCCTTGAAAGAGTAGTCTGGTTGCATCATAGATTCCATGAGAGTTGCTATGCTATTATCCCCAATAGTTTCCTTCTTACAATAGATGTAAGTGCACATGTCCTCTATATGCACGACTCCTAGCGGAGTCTTGGAGAATGCCCCTTCTACATTTTCTAACACAGACTTGAATGGATGTTTCTTAAACACATATCTCTTCTTTTCAGAGATGTCAAACATTGTAGGAGTAGCCATTACTTACTTGTAACTTGCTTAAGTAGGGTTTCTTGAGATTTTTAAATGAGACGTCCACTAGGGTTCTGTTTCAACTTTGATTCATCTTTCTAATCAACCAACAGTTTATCCTTCAACACTTCGAAGCTAACTACTACTACGCTCTTTGAATGCTCAATCTTGAATGCAAAGTGAGGATAAAAGATCATTTACTGACTTATATAAAAGTTACTGCATTTAATGCTCAAAGCCGTAACACGGTTAACACAGAGAATTTCAATCTTTTCTTCTGACAAGGTACAAGCTATGCGTTCATGCATACTTCCATACTTCATGATCAACTATATGAATCCATAGGCGCATACTTAGAGGTGAGTATACCAGCCACGCAAGGGTTTAGAGCTAGAATAGCTCCCCCTAAGACCATGAGGGTCAACTAACCAGAAGTAGAAGGTGCATCCACTATGGATGCATCTACTACCTTGTTCTTATCATTATCTTTCTTTACTTCAACCCATATTTTACTTGAATCCTCTATAGCTTTTACAAACTTGACTTCACCAGATTCTTCAAATAATGATTCTTTAGGCTTCTCTTATTTTTGAGTTCTGGATCTACATAACCTTGAGATGTGTCCAGCCTTGCCACAAGAGTGAAAAATGATTGGAGGAATATTGACATTGTTTATCATGCTGCACTGCTTGGCTGTGTGACCATTATAATTACATATCTGACATGTAATGTTCTGATAGTTTCTCTAAGGTTGATTTCTCTGATTGTGTTGATTTAGATTTCTTTGATTCTGCTGAGACTTATTTCTTTGACTTGTTCTGCAATGAATAGCCCTGCGACCAAATTTATTAAATGAGTAAAAATAGCCATTGAAAGGTCTTACCTATTTACAATCTCTTGCTAAATGTCCATGCTTGTTACAGGCATAACAAGTTTTTTTAACTTGCTTGAGTTCATCTTTAGGTGGTTCTGCTTTAGCGTCTGCAAGATTCTCAGTTTTCTTTGCTTCTATAGATATCTCTTGTGATTTCTTTCTTTCTTGCATTGAATTGATTTCAATTTGAGCTACACTATATCCAACACCTGTAGTATCACCTTTTAGCTTCTGTGCATAGAGTTGTGATTGAATTAGATTAGAACTTGTGTGTAGTTTATCAATCTTATCTTTTGCTTCTGTTAATTCAGATTCTATCTTTTTCTTGATGTTTTCCAACTCCAAGATTTTCATGTTTGCTTGCATAAGTTCATCATCTAATTGTTTACTCTCTTTGGTCTTTTCTTCAATAGCTATTAGGCTATTTGTAAGTTTTTCATTCAGATCTTCAATCTTATCTTTCAAAGACATGTTCTCTTCATTCATTTTTTTGACCATTTTTCCCAAATCATTTATAGAGAAATCTTTAAGATATTTCCTTAATTTTTTGATAAGCATTTTGGAGCCATCAACTTTTAGTTTTAGTTATTCATTTTCTTTTTTAGATTTGTCAAGATCTTCAAGGGCTACTTCAAGATTATTTTTCAGATGTTTTTCTTCTGCTGAATCCATGATCTCCTCAAGTGGTTAAAATCTCTCTCAGAGGACTAGAGATCTGATACCAATTGTTAGAAACACTGAGAGGGGGGGGATGAATCAATGTTTTTCTATTAATTATAATTCAACAACTTTAAACTTGAATCACATAGATCACACATGAAGCATAACAAAATAACTCACAACACAAGATATGATTACGGGGAAACCTTGATCAGAGGAAAACCCCAGTGGGAATTAGTACCCACAAATGATTGTACTAGTATAATGAACCTGTTAAAGTTCCTTTGCCCTGTTAGGAGAAGTCTTTACAATTCAAGTACAATGACCCTGTTAGAGGTGGTTGGTTCACTGCCAGAGCTCACTTCTCAATAAGATGAAGTCTACAACCTTCAGATAACTGATATACACTATATAAAAAATGAACTGCTGTAATGACACTGTTGTCTGATCAGTTCTGTTTATGCGCTGATGCTTTAATCTCTTATATACTTCTACTTCATACTGGCCTGCTCATATTGATCTTTTGAACATCTTCTCTGATTCTTTTTCATTGACACTTTGATACACAAGTGCATGTCTAATATATATACATGCCTGAATAGACGCGACTACAAAACAAGACCTTAGTCGACCCAAAAAAAACATACACAATGCTTCCAAAAAAATTGGCTTAGGCATGTTTACATGAATGATTAAGACATAATTACAGACTTATTACATTAGGTACATAGCCTTTACAAAATAAAATATTATACGCTAATCCAAAAACTGAAGTCGGCTTCATACTCTATTTTTTAAACTGTTAGTGCCCTTAATCTTCTTGTAACTTCTCCATACTGACATTCCATACTACACGTGTATAGGGTAAGCAAAAAAACATATCATAGATCTTAAGTATGAACACACATATCTTGACTCGATCGTAAACACGTGCACTGGTGATATGATCATCTACACATCTCTGTCCTGTCTTGTCTTCTATAATTAGTCATTTTTGTCTTCCAAGTTTACTTGACAAAACTTCACATGACTTTGTTGCCATAATGACAACACAAAATAAGTCATATATACTCAGATTGTCAACTTGCCAACACACACACACACACACACACAAAATTTGGTCATTCAATGACCACAACTAGATCTATACAATGTCTCGACATATCTATGACTGTGGTGGATCATCATAATTGAGCTTCTTCACAGCAGCACTTGGGTCACTAAGTCTCTGCACAAGAATAATTCAATGCTAAGCCATACATCTTATCTCAAAATAATATCAAAAATAAATAAATATTGGGTTGTAATTTGTTGATAGTTGAATTATTGATTACCTCATCTCTTTCTCCTATTCTTGGGCTGAATGATAAACAAAATGGGCTCTGTCATGGGTGAGAGGAAGTCCTATAAAAATGATGAGGTAGAGGAAGGATGTGCACTCCTGAAGGGTCATATAACAGGAAAAATAAATAATACAAAATACATGTTATAAACAAGAAATACTAAAAAATAAAAAAATGCATGGACTAAAAACAAAATGCATACCACAACATGAGTTGGAACTCCTATGCTAGAGGGATCCAAAACCATTTATGAATCAATTCAAACCTTTTCCTGTATAGTAAAATAGAAAAGATGTTATAGTCGAGAAATACTAGATAATGCAAAAAATGTATACACTAGATAATACAAATGTATACCGAAGCCTCAGCTGGATCTCCTGTGCTAGGAAAGGGATCCCTGGGAAGTGGAGAAGGGAGTTGTAATAGGTAAATGATAATTCACGTGCAAGTTAATAACCCAAAGTTGTTGACAATCAAGTTATAAAACTATAAGTGCATGTACTCGTCTCTAAACAAAAATGTTTTACATGTATATGGAACAAATACATACCATAATCTCAAATGGTTCTACTATACTCATATGAGGAATCACCTCATCTAAGGCAGATATGACCAATTCTTGTATGAAAATTCATAGCAAATGACATACTAATAGAGGATCATGATTTCTAAAATACTTTGAACAAACAAGAATGCGATTGAAAGTAAATATAAAAACATGTTACCTCCTCCCTCTCCTAAACATCAACAGTGTCTGGTGCATTCAATAGTTCAATGAAACCCAATTGATTCTACATGTATACAATAAACAAGTCAAGTACATTCATTAATATAGACGACATTAAAATGTTCATAATACATTTCAACAAATATACTTAAATTGGACTTAATTACCTTTTTTTGTTTCAGTGTCCCCGATGATTTCTTCCTCTTTCCTAATGACCTTGAGCTTGGTGGGGTAGGATAACAAAAACAAAATTAACATAAGAGGAATAACATGATACCGCATGGGTTCAATTTAAACTATAAACAAGAGGTGTGTAAAATATGATACCACATAGCTCTGCAAGCCAAAGTCAATGGTAGCAAGGGTGACATCATCAATCTCATAAATATGAGCCCTTGACAAGCCCTATAAAGCACCAAATAAATATAAGCAATAGTTTATAATCAAGATTATGATTTACTTGAATTTCACAAATGCTTATGCTCCACAACTCTATTATCACAAGTTTATAAACAAATTTTACGAACCATTATTACAATATAACAAATTTCTCCTCTTTCACACACAAGAATATTCTTTAACAAATTTGTAGTCACAGTTAGAGAAGGATGGTCTAGATTATATTCATGGAGGTCAGAGGCTAGGACCACTTTTGTAGCAAGTAATAGGACTGTTGTAGCCTGATAGTGAGATTGTTTTAGTTTGTTTACCCCTAGCATGGGGGGATTTGGAGTGATTTTAGGTTGAGAGTAGGTGGTATGGGTAGTGATGAAAATATTTGGGGTGCTTATGAACCTAGGGTGTAGAGGGGTTCTTGTCTATGGTGAAGATATAGACTAGTATATGGGGGTTGTCCTAGTATGACAGTGAAATGCTAGAAAGTAGAGTTTACTAAACTAGCAAGTGAATGTGCTTTGAGCGATAGGATAAGGACCTTGTGATAAGTTGAGGGGTTCTTGGGGTTCTTGAAAAGTGTGGAGCAAAGGTATTGAATTGATAACATTGATCAGAAAGGTAATGCACTTACAATAGATCTAAAAATCTACAATTCTTGTTGTATATGTGAACAGATCACTTTATTGTTTCGGTTTAACCATTGAAGCATCAAGTGCCTTAACCGAGCAGGACTTAAAAGTATTTTGTAATTGAGATACATCCCAAGGAGTATCAAAAAGTTTGATCATAAAAAGTAGCATTGGATATGCCCGATACCTATTGACAAGCCAAGAGAGTGTTTGATCAAGGATGGTAGCATTAGATTCCAGATACTAAGTGACAAACTATTCATTTAAATCCTCTAACAAGGTCACACCTAAAAGTGTGTTTTTAACCTTTAACAAGGTTGGCTCTTCACTGAGCTCACTTCAGAAGAGTGAAAATTTGGGGTACTGGTCCCAGTGTTTTTTCCCTTAATAGGGTTTCCACGTTAAAAATCCATGTGTCATGTGTTTATGAGTCATTACTTTATTGTTTTTCATTTCACATAAGTAAATCTAGATTGATTAGTATACACTAGTTATTTACTATGTTTTGGTAAATAGAAAGACTGCTTATCAGTAAACATACAATAGAAGGTTTTACAAAGCATTCTGACAAGTAGTAATTTGATATAAGTATTTGGAGGCATTCATCTTATAGGACTAAAGATAACTAGAGGTACAATTTGTGGTACTAAGTTTGAAGGGTTGATTTAAGGATTAATTTTTGAGGCCATTAATTCACCCCCCTCCCCCTCTCAGTTATTACTAACAATTGGTGTCAGAGCTTGTGTTCTTAGAAAGGGAGTTTAATAGCTCAAGCTAAAGACCGCAAGATGAACATACAAGATGTGCCCAATTTGAACAAAGACAACTTTGATTCATGGGAAAGCAGGATAAGACTCCACTTATCAGGTATTAGGAATGATGTTACTCAATACTTAGATACTGAATATGTGTTTCCCACAGGAGCACTCACAGCTAAACAAATGAGAGAGAAGCATGAGCACAACTGCATGATAATAGAGCTTGCTTCTTCACTCTCTAATGCTGAATTTGAAGATGTCAAAGCATGCACAACTACAAAGAAGAAGTGGGATAAATTGAAGCTTGTACATGGTGGTGATAAAAATGTTTTGAGAGCCAAGGAAGAAAGCCTTAGAGAAAATTTTAATTATCTCATAATGAAAGAAGGTGAAAACATCACACAATACAACACGAGAATCAAAGAGGTAGTCAATGCTATCCGAGGAGTTGGAGGTGTAATAGATGAAGATACCGTGGTAAGTAAAATTTTGAGAACCTTACTGCCTACTTATGCTATTAGAGTATCTTCCATACAAGAAATGAGAGTAGTAGAAAATAAAAATGTTACTCTAGATAGTTTGATTGGAAGACTAATTTCATTTGAGATGAATAACTTTGATAATAGTGTCTTACCAAACATAGAGTCTGCATTCAAATCTTCTTTGAGAATAAGTAAATCAAGTCATAAACACACTATGAGAAAAGATAGTGATAGTGAAAGTGAAGAAGAAGATCTTGATGAAATTGAAGCACTTATGAAAAGAAGAATGCAGAGAGGCAAAGGTAAATACAAAGGTAAATTACCACTTGTACATTTTAATTGTAAAGAGATTGGACACTTTGCTGCAAGATGTCCTAACAAAAGAAAAGATGATAGAAGTAATGACAGGTCATTTGAAAAGAAGTTTGACAGAGGTGATAACCGAGATTACAGAAGCAACTGACAATCAGAAAGAAGAGATACCCGAGACTACAAGGACAAAGGAAAGAAGGCCAGTTACCTAGCTACATGCAAAGATGAAGATACTGACACCGAATCTGATGAAGACATCAAGATGGTGTTTGTGGTAGTAAAAGATGATTCATATGAAGATGAAGAAAGGTATGTAGAAACTGCACTCATATCTAAAGTTATTAAAAATGATGTCTAGATCATAGATAGTGGCTGCACTCACCATATGATTGGTGAAAAACAAAAGTTTGAGACTTTTGAATACTACAATGGTGGTTCAGTAAGAATGGGTAATGATACACCTTGTCGAGTTGAAAGTAGAGGAACCATAATGTTGAATAACCTGAAAAAATGTGAAGATGCTTATTGGGTGAAAGGATTAAATTATAATCTATTGAGTATTGCTCAGTTCAATAATTTAGGTCACAGAGTTGCATTTGAAAATAAGAAGGCAAAGATCTTCAATGAATCAGGAAATTTGATTGGTATCGGTGAGCAGACAAAAGGTAACTTATTCTATCTAAATGATACTGACACCACTTTCTTAATGGCTATAAATGAAGACATATGGTTGTGGCATAAAATATTGTGTCATGTAAACTTTGACAACATGATGAAGATAAGCAAAAAGAGAAATGTAAGAGGCTTACTGACAATGACTAAGCCCGACAATATCATGTGCAAAAATTATCAAAAATGTAAAATGAAAAAATCTAGTTTCAAAAGAAAAACCCATACATCTGATGTCATTCTAGAATTAGTCCATATTGATCTATGTGGACCCATGAGGACAACGAGTTAGTATGGTGATAGATATTTTATTCTCTTTGTTGATGATTACTCTAGAATAATGACAATTATGTTTCTAAAAGATAAATCATAAGAATTCAAGATGTTTAAATGGTACAAAGCAATGGTAGAAAAACAAAGTGGTAAGGAATTGAAATGCTTAAGATCAGATAGAGGAGGAGAATTTATTTCAGATGAATTCACTAACTTTTGCAATGAGCATGGAA
>MU227375.1:1271737-1282179 GCA_018584345.1 Thuja plicata | reverse complement strand
TGGTTAAAGGTCAGACCCTGTTAGGAGTCTTTTACAAGTAACCCTATTAGGGGTGAGGACTCACTGTCCAAAAGCTCACTGCTAAAATGGTGAAGGCTGCAACCTTCAGTAGAATAGATATACACTAGATCTGATATATGAACTGTTTGAGTAGATCTACTGTCTTGATCAGTTCCAATGAATTGTAATCTTCTTCTGTTTCTTCACATAGTTCTTCAAATTATTCTGTCTGACTTTCTGCTCTCTTCTGTCTATTATTTTTCACTTCATTTTCACACTTAGCGAACATAATTAAACTTCTATATGTATCTTCACCAAGGATAAGGTCACGACGGTATCTGGGAACACTTCATCAACTTCTTTGTTGGCTTAACTAGCCACGCAATTAAAGTTAGAACTGCGCAACTCAAATTGAATAGACGCAATGCTTCACAAAGTCGGCTTCACCAATTTTACTCCAATATCATGATTCTATTAAAACATGCTTGGCACCTTTGTATAATCATCACTAACTCATAACTAAACATTAATACAAACACGCATATCCCGAAGATAGGTGCAACTCAAGAAACATTGTATTTACATCGGGTCTAGACAGATAATCTTCAGACGCTATAACTGCCATAACTAATTAACATTACTCAATTGAAACTTCATATCTGACTTGGTGTGGATGCACATAGCATCTAGAATATGTATACACCATGGAAATGAACACACATAGCTCTAGAACATATGTATGGATAATTTCATATAGAACACTACTGTATATTATATGTTGTCATCAATGACAAACATACAATCAATTATTTGCACAGAAGAAAATCTCCAACAATCTCCCCCTTTGACATTGATGGAAACATATGATATCATCAGATCAAAGTGTCTTCCTTCTTTTTACAATCTTCTCAATATCCTCATCAAAATTTCCTCTTCACTGCTACTGCTCTTCTAACCGTATACTCCCCCAGAGTATATGCTCCCCCTTTACTAATACTCCCCCTTTGACATTAATGAAAAAGGGTGTTAAAATCCATTAGGCATAGGTACTACTCCAGAAGTAGAGTAGTAAACCAGTCATCAGTCACCAAGGACTGATTTTCTTGCTGCAAATTCTAATCAAACTCAGGAAGGGGAATTACTCCCAGCTTCTCCTTGAGATACTCAAAAGTATCTTTTGATAATGGCATTGTAAAAATATCTACTAATTGTTCTTTAGTGCTCACATAATCCAACTTTACTTCTCTGTCTACAACTTTTTCTCTTAGAAAGTGGTATTTGATCTCAATGTGTTTTGTCGTTGCGTCGATCACAAGGTTCTTTGACATGTTGATAGTACTGGTGTTGTCACAGTGAATAGAAATAGGATAATCAATCTGAATACCAAAGTCTTTAATCATATGTTTGATCCAAACCATTGTTGAGAAATTCAATGCTGTTGCCACATACTCAGCTTCTGTTGTTGACTGAGAAATACAATTTTTCTTTTTATCTCCAAGAAATACTACTCCTCCTAATGTACTCTTTCTTTCATCAACACAACCTGCCCAATCAACATCAGTATACACATGAAGTTGTATATTCTCTGAGTTAGGTTACCATAAACCATAGTCTATAGTTCCTTTTAAGTATATGAACATTCTTTTTATTTCCATTAGGTGATTTTACTTAGGTTCAACTGTAAATCTTCCAACAATGCCAACTGCATTAGAAATGTCAGGTCTAGATTGAGTAAGATATTTGAGTTTTCCAATCATAGAATTGTATAGGGTCTTGTCTACTGCTGTGGAATTATCATCTTTAGAAATCTTGCTTCCTGTTATTATGGGAGTTCTTAGTGGCTTGCAATCTTCCATCTTGAAAGTTTTCAATATCTCCTTCACAAGTAGTAATCCTTCATCTGTCTCTCTTATGAATAAATTGTAGTCTGTTGCTCCTTTTATGAATCCTATCTTTGTTAAGTAACCATCTAGTCTCTCATACCAAGCTCTTGGGGCCTGTTTAATTCCATAAAGTGCTTTCTTTAATCTGCATACCATGTCAGGTTTGTCTGAAAGTTTGAATCCTTTAGGCTGCTCTATGTAGACTTCTTCCTTCAAGTCACCGTTTAGAAAAGCTGACTTGACATCCATTTGATATACTTTGAAGATCTTGAATGTTGCATAGGCCAAAAACAACTTGATAGCTTCCAGTCTTCTCATAGGGGCAAATGTATCAGTGTAGTCTATTCCTTCTCTTTGCACATATCCTTTACATACTAATCTTGCTTTGTTCCTTACCACTGTGCCTTCTTCATTCATTTTGTTCCTGATTATCCACTTTGTTCCAATCACATTCTTGTCATGAGGTCTAGGGACCAGTTCCCATGTATCATTCTTGATTATTTGATCTAATTATTCTTGCATATCACTTTTCCAATCTGAATCTTTGCACGCATCTTCAACACTTAAGGGTTCAATCTCAGAAAGTAAGCATACCTCTTCATCAGCGGTTGAACCTTTTGCTCTAAATCTCATCAAGAATTTAGCACTTTGATCTCCAATGATGTCTTCCTTAGAGTGTTATTTGGATGTGTATTTTGAGTTCTTAGGAGTGACACTTTTATATTTAATCTGTGATTCTTCTTCACTTGGTTCAATATTGTTACATGAAACATCAATACAGTCAAACATTTCTTCAATAACTATGTCTTTATTGATGGTTTTGGGCTCATCTTCAATCATGGGATCATAATCATAGTATCTTTCTTGAATCATAAACTTCTCATAAATCTTCACATGAGTACTTTCAATGATCTTCTTTAATCTTAGATTAAAACATCTATAGGCTTTTCTTTTAGTAGAGTAACAAAGAAAAATACCTTCATCGCTTCTAGCATCAAACTTGCCAATGCTATCATCTCTCTTGATGTAGCATTTACTTCCAAATATTCTGAAGTATTTTACAGTAGGTACATTGCCAAACCAAAGTTCATAGGGTGTCTTGTCTGCACCTGGTCTTAATTTTATTCTATTGATAGTATAGACTGCTGTATTGCCGCATCTCTCCAATAGGTATGGCCAACCTTTCCTTCAATCATGATAGTGCGCACTGTGTTAAGTATTATTTTGTTCCTTCTTTCTGCAATCCCATTCTGCTAAGGGGTTCTAGGTGCACTTAGCTATCTTTTGATTCCATGTTCTTCACAGTAATCATAAAACTGGTCAGAGGTGAATTCTCCTCCTCTATCAGATCTTAAACATTTTATCTTTAATCTAGATTTATTCTCAACCTTAGCTTTGAACACTCTGAACTTCTCAAAAGCTTCATATTTTTCTTTTAGGAACACAACCCACATCATCCTTGAGAAATCATCAACAAATAAAATGAAATACCTTTCTCCGTAGTATGATCTTGTTTGAGTAGGTCCACATAGGTCTGTATGTATCAGATCTAATTTGTTTTCAGTAGAGCCTTGTTTGATCCTGAATGAGGTCCTCACATGCTTCCCCATAACACATTCCCTACACATGGTGTCAATTGGTCTTGCAATACTTAGAAGGTCTCTTACTACCTTTACATTACTTATCTTGACTATGTTGTCAAAATTGATATGACAAAGTCTCTTGTGCCACAGCCAACTGTCATCCACTTTTGCAACAAAACAACTTAGTTCTAAATTGAGTTGAAAGACATTACCTTTGGTCTTTGAGCCTGATGCAATCATGTCTCCTTTTTTTTTAATGATGCACTGGTTGTTTTTGAATTCCAACTGATATCCTTTATCAAGAAATTGTCCAACAGTTAGTAAGTTATGATGTAAACCATCAACATAAAGAACATCATATGTCTTATTCTTTCCATTTAAGGTGATAGAACCTCTGCCTATGATAGGTTTGGGAGTGTTATCTCCAAATCTAACCATGCCACCCTTTTATTTGTCCAAATGTACAAATCTATCTTTGTCTCCTGTCATGTGGTGTGAACATCCACTGTCAATGATCCAGTCAGTCCTAATGTCAGCTTTTGAAACTAATGCTAACTCTTGTGCTTTTTCTTCATCTTCTTTGTCCATTTCTTCAATCATCTTCTCAATGTCTTTAATGGCAACAAACCCAATTTCATCTTTTCCTAAATCATCATCAGTTACACGAGCTTCAGCATGATAACATTCCTTAGTGTACTTGGGCTTGTAATATGATCTGAACTTCTTGACTCTTGTAGGACACTTGGATGCAAAGTGACCAACTTTGTTGCATGAAAAACATTTGAATGGTAGTTGTCCTTCATATTTCCCTTTACCTTTCCTTTCTTTCTTGGCAATCATAGCAATGATTTCTTCTAGTTATGTATCCACTTCTTCATTATTACTAGAGCTTCTTACCGATTTCTTTTTGTGGACTGAGGCTTTGAAAGTTGTCTCACTTTTGGGTTCTGTCTTCAATCTTGATATCTCAAATGTAGATATTTTTCTGATCAAAGTCTCTCTCTTGAAGTCTTTTGAAAATTGCATAGTCTCGTCTAAGATATTGATCTTTCTCTCATAGTCTGTTGTCAATGTGGTCATTAGTTTGTCCATTATATCATCCTCTAAAATTTCTCCACCATTGTTCCTGATACCTGAAACTGCTTCATTTATTCTCTGATTATAGGCTCTGATGTTTTCTTCAGGTAGCATCTCTAAGTTGTTGTATCTTTTCTTCCATGTCTTTCTGCGTGCATTCTTTGCTTGGATGTCTCCTTAAAACATATCTTCTAAGTATTTCCAAATAGAGTATGCTTTATCTGCCTTCTTGACCTCAGAAAATTCACTGTCAAATAGGGCACTGATTAGGGCTTCTTTGGCGATTGCATTTTGAGTGAATACTTCCTTTTGTTTGATTGTAGAGCCTTCTTCTGCAAGGTCTTTCAAGGTGGGAACTTCAATTGCTTGAGTGACAATCTCATAGATCTCAAATTCAATGAACTAAAGATGTGTTATCATTTTGTTCTTCTAGTCAAGATAGTTTTCTCCATCGAGCTTAGGACTCTCTTTCCTGAAGTATGCCATCTGGTCTACCTTAAGCTATTAGGATTTCTCTCCAAGGCACTTGGCTCTGATACCAATTGTTGGAATAGTCCCAAAGGATAACTAAGAGGGGGGGGGTGAATCAGTTATCAACTATTTTAATTCTTCTCTTCTCTTAGATATAAATTAACATAAGCAAATGTACATTCAGATAACACAATAGAGAACACAACAATTTTGGTTACGAGGAAACCAAATAGGTAAAAACCCTGGTGGGAATTAGCACCCAAAAAGAACTGTACTTGAGTATAATTATCCCTATTAGGAGATCTTGCAACCCTATTAGGATTTTTTCTTTACAATGCAATAAGTACAAAAACCTGGTTAAAGGTCAGACCTTGTTAGGAGTCTTTTACAAGTAACCCTGTTAGGGGTGAGGACTCACTGTCCAAAAGCTCACTGCTAAAATGGTGAAGACTGCAACCTTCAGTAGAACAAATATACACTATATCTGATAGATGAAATATTTGAGTAGACCTATTGTCTTGATCAATTCCAATGAATTGTAATCTTCTTCTATTTCTTCACATAGTTCTTCAACTTATTCTGTCTGACTTTCTGCTCTCTTCTGTCTATTATTTTTCACTTCATTTTCACACTTAGAGAATACAATTGAGCTGCTATATGTATCATCATCAAGGATAAGTTCACGATGGTATCTGGGAACACTTCATCAACTTCTTTGTTGGCTTAACTAACCATGCAATTAAATTTAGAACCGTGCAACTCGAACTGAATAGATGCAACGCTTCACAAAGTCGGCTTCACCAATTTTACTCCATTATCACGATTCTATTAAAACATGTTTGGCACCTTTGTATTATCATCACTAACTCATAACTAAACATTAATACAAACACACATATCCCAAAGATAGGCACAACTTTAGAAACACTATATTTATGTCAGCTCTAGACAGATAATCTTCAAACGCTGTAACTGCCATAACTGATTAACATAACTCAACTGAAACTTCATATCTGACACGGCGTGAATGCACATAGCATCTAGAACATATATATACCATGGAAATGAACATGCATAGGTCTAGAACATCTGTACAGATAATTTCATATAGAACACTGCTGTATATTATATGTTGTCATCAATGAGAAACATACAATCAATTATTTGCACAGAAGCAAATCTCCAATAGGATCTTCTTCTTCCATTAAACATTCATCAATTTCAACCATGAAACAAATAATGTCCTCATATTTCCTTACAATCTCAGGAAGGATCCTATATCTCAATTGCATAGATTCTTGAAATCTCTTAAGATATCCCCATAAAGCACTTCTAGCTAACTGATCACCAAGCATATCATAAGACTCTGTAATCTGAATCGCTACAGATTTATCCTCTTTCCACTTAACATTTCCTACTCCAGGAAAGAAATTTATAAAATAGAAAAATATGCATACCAAGAGGGATCCATACCTGAACATCTGCTTCTTTTCCTTCTTGATCTTCGCAAGATTTTTCAGAAGTTGATCTCTTAGTGATGAATGAAAATATCATATTCTGCATCTTCTTTGACCATTTTGTATGCAATATAGATAATATTGCTAGAAATTGGATTTTCTCTGCTAGAGTGGATTACCTTATACTCGAGCACCATAGATGAATACTTCACATCAGGATAAAGGATATTATTGATGGTCATCACTCACTTATCCCACTAAGAATCAATCAAATTAGTGGTTATGTCCTTCTAAATTGACATTAGGGCTGGCACCTCACCACTATCATAGAAACTAGTAATTTCCTTAAGAATTTTCTTTGTAATCTTTTATGGTTTTTCGTTTTAAATGAATTGATCATGAACTTTGCTCAAGACATATCATACCCAGTCTACTTCAAAGAAATTTGGAAAATCCATGAAATTTGTAAACTTCTTCTTTGCCAATACTTTGAATTCATCCTTCAGAACCAAATTCTTAGATAGTTCTTTAAACTATTTGCACAATCACATTGTCTTCCAATTCTTCCAGATTGTAATGAATGTATGCCCTAACATCTTTGACATGCAACACATTGTAGGGAATGGATTAAACAGCACCATCAAGGTCATCCTCCATATATTTGTGCATATGTTTCTTAAAGACTCGTCTAGGACGTTCTATAATATCAAAAAATCAGGGCATATCCATGATCCAAGCTTCAAAAATCAAACTGCTTGAGGAAAATACCTTTTTTGATGAGTTTAGGGTTAAACCTTGAGACTATCGTAAATCACTTCAGTCTACTTTGGAAATCACCTTCATTTTCTTTGCAAACACTTCTTCAACTCGCAAGGTGTAAAATGAATAGAAGAAATGCCTTTTTGTTGCTTCACGTGTCCAAAAAGTGAAAAACAATTAATGTGTTGTGCCCTAGCTTCAAAAATGTCCTAGAACATAGGATAGAAACTCTATCGCCGAACCTTCAAAACATCATCAAAATTCATGCAAATGAAGAAACATGTCATAAATTTATTTGTTCATCTGAATATGTTGATCGCATTCACTGCTTTATCCATTTTAGGGGCCAGGTAAATATTTTTCATGAAAAACTCCCCCTTAGGTAATTGACCTAATCAATTTCCTCATTAAATTTTCACACCAGATGCTGGTGCAATCTTTCAAGTAGAATTAATTTATTTTTTTCTAACCCATGTCTTTCTCATTTCCTTCCTAACTTCATCAACATCAATTATTTTATTTTCTTTATCATTGTGCACACTATTTATTTCTACTGAACCTTTTACATTATTGTATATGCAATTCTTAGCAATGTGACCAAACTTTTTACAATTAAAATATATCACATTTCCATACCCTGTGTTCAATGGATTTGTCCTTAATCTACATTGCTTTGCAATATGTCCAATTTTTTTACATTTGTAACAGGTTATGTTACTCTGGTTCACAAAAATTTTCTCCTTTGATTTGCATTCATTTGATTTGTGTCCATACTTGTAGCAAGTGTAACAATAGCCAGAAAATGATGTGGTATTAGGTCTGCTCCTACATTGGTTTTATCTATGACCAAATTTGTTGCATGAAAATATCTCCCATTGAATTTTTGTCTATTAGGTTGCCTCATAGGTGTTCTTTTAGGTTCCTCCATCTGTTTTTCTAATAATGTATCATTCTTACCACATCCAAAACTTTCTCCCTTCTCAAATCCAAGTCCTTATGTCTCTCCTTTTTCCCTTAAGATTCCCAACTATTCATCAAGCTTTGCTATACCAGATTTGAATTTCCATTTGAATTCATTAGTCACAGCAGGTTCACTTATAAGAACTTCATTTACCCTTTCAAGTTCCTACTCTTTATGTCGGGATTCATCAAGATTAATCTAAAATTGTCCAACCTCACAGTTTAGTCTGTGACATTCCTTAGTTGTTTTCTTCAAGAATTGCTCAATATTTTTCTTTGTTTCAATTTCCTTAGTCATCTTTATTACCATAGCTTCCATTTCATGCTTCATATTATCTCTATCTTTTTTGATCTGTTCACATTCATCTGATTTTTCATTTAGGGCTTGTGAATCATCAATGCTTCCTTTCTGCGTGAACTGTTCAATCAGATCTTTTCTCTTTTCCATAGATTTGTTTAATGGTTCCTTTAAATTCTCAAAGAAAGTTTTGGCATCCTTGAGTCTCTTTTCCAATTGTAGATTGTGAGCATTTGATTTTTCAAGATCTGAAGGTGCAATCAAGAGATTTTTTTAGCACTTCTAGAAACTGTTAAATCTTCCATCAGGACGTTCCTCAAGCTGTTAGAATTCTTCAAAGGACCAAAGATCTGATACCAATTGTTAGATTTGAGAAACAATGAGAGGGGAGGGGGGTATATCAGTATTCTAGAACCTTTAATCTTATTAACTTTATTGCATAACCATAAACAAAATATAACTGAAAGTAAACAATTGAACATAAGAAAAGAATCCACAACATTATGACACCATGATTTTTATCATGGAAACCTGGTTAAGGGAAAACCACGGTGGGTATGGAACCCACAAGTAATTACTTCTGAAGAAATAAGTCACCCTATTAAAGGTTTAAGTACACAGGGGAATGCAAATGCATTCAGGCTTACAACCTAGAGCTCACTACTTAGATTACAACATAAAATGAGGGTCACTTCCATATAAAATCAATAGATAAAAATCCAACAAAAATGAACTGATAAATAACATCAACTATGCTTGGACAGTTCCATGTAAGTACAAAGTAAATATGCTTATCTGATAATTGAATCTCTAATAACTGATGCATCACATATACACAACATATTGTTATCTTATCCTGTCATCACATCATGTAAATCACGACAAAAACTTGAGATTATATATCCACCATAAAAAAAAATAACTTCAACTTTCGGCCTCAAGAATAATATTAGTAGCATGTGAAGTGTCAACTAGATCTGACCTCAAAACATGCTCCTAACCTTGAAGACAAGAATAGATGACATCGTGCACATGTTGGCTCTATCATCTCCAACTATCAAATAAATTGGATCATTTATGTGATAGTCCATTACCGATCGATCCAATACCCAATTGTCACTGTTCTTCAATGTTCTCTATATATCTGATACTAAAAACTCTATAACTCGAACAAATGATAACATTAATAGCTGTGAACCTAAACCAAGGTAGATAATACCTCTTTGAAGCTCCTCATAGGTTCGTACCGGGTATGTGCACCAACTTGTGGACCAAAAAGGGGGGTATAAGTGGACACATTTTTTCTGAAATCGGGTAAACCTGAACTTGGAACAGGAGTTTGAGGGTCATGCACTCAAAATAAGAAGATGTGTAAAAAATAAAAATTTTAGTAATTTGAATCTAGTTTCTAGAACACTAATTGTTTTTAAAACTTGATAATATTAAGAGGGTCAAACCTTGCGCACACAAAAACATGTTCCTGATTTTTTCTGAAAAAACATAACATAGTTGTTTCCGTGCGCGGTACAAAAGGTATATTTATATTCAGTATTTTTTAAATCCCTTTGGTAGGATGATAGGTAAGAGTGAGATCTAGATGTTTTGTATTTTTTTTGTAATTTTTTGATGAGTATTTTTTTTTTCTGTGATTTTTTGAAGTGGTTGCATCCTAAAAATTTGGTACCTGTTCATGCACTGGGCATAACTTGCATCAAAATAATCGAAAATGAATTTTTTTTTTTAAAAAGTGTATAGAATCAAGTGTAGAACAATAATATGTAATTTATTTTTAATTTGATTAAGTATTTCAAAAGTTATTAAAAAAAGGGTAGACATATGTCTGTGAGTACAATCAAGACACTGGTAAAGAAAATTAAAGTTTACTATGCTAATGTTGTCCAAAAATAGAAAAATTTATATGGTTAGAAAGCTAAGAAGACGTATGAGATTATGG
>MU227375.1:1237489-1250370 GCA_018584345.1 Thuja plicata | reverse complement strand
TTTGTGTTGTGAATAGCTTCTCACACTAAAAAATAATAACAATGTCGTATATCATCAATCAATATGTAATTATAGAGAATTTTTAAAACAAAATAACTTCTCACTTCCAATGGGATTTTTCAAAATATTTTTAGGGTTTATATCAATATCTATCTTAACCAAAGAGATTTTACCTCCATATACAAAGTGATATTATATATCAATACATTTTATTTTGACATCATATATTTAATTTCATGCTAAGTGTAAAGAACATAACCTATCACAATGCAAACCCATGTTATCATACTTTACATGCAAATCACTCAAAATAATATGAAGCTATATTGTCTCCTTACTACCAAACATTTCTTTCATATATTTAGCTTCAATAGTAGATAAGGACACTATTGTCTACAATTTTGATACACAACTAAAAATACCTCTAGCTAAGGAAAAAATATAACATGTAGTGGACTTTATCTTATACCTATATTCATAAAATTCTACATCCACATAAACATTCACCTAAATACTACTCCCACTAAAATAGATAGTAGAATTATAAGCACCCTCAAATATTGAACAATCCACTTCACAATCATCCAATGCTCAAAACCTAGATTCCCAATGTAATGACTAACTGCTCCAACTTCTAGTGCAATAGTTTGTATGGTTCACACAATGCAAAACATAAAAATACCAACTACTAATGACTATGATAAAAAAGACATTTTGATACTCTTTCATGTAGTGCTAGAATATGATAAAAAGGAAATCTGTATACTCTCTAATTAAGTGCTAGGAAATTACTCTAAAAATTATTTAATATGAACAAGAAATAGGGTACTAATTGGTTTTACATTTTACAAATTCAAGTGTTCTAGAACATTTTCAAAATATTTTGTTTTGTGATGTAACGAAATCTTCTTATTCTCTATGTCTTTGTGTATACTCATTCCAAAAATATAATTTGAATGACCAAATTTCTTCATCTCAAACTCCCTAACAAGATGAGATTTCAAAAGGATTATTTTATCCATGTTGGACCTACTATAAGCATATCATCAAATTTTAGAAGAAGAATAATGAAATTTCCATCTTATACCTTTGAAAATATGCACAATTTTGATATTGCTATTAGGATTCAACTATGTAATTTTTGGGTAAAAATCATTGACCCATGTTTCATGAGTGGTAGCTCACAAGAGCCCATCTCTCATGAGAATTAATTAACACTTATCACACATTTCATCTAGGTTATGTGCATAGGGGTGAAGCATCAGGTCTTCCCAAGAGGTCACCCATCCCAATACCTACTCTAACTCAAGCACACTTAACCATGGAGTTTCCTCCAAGGTTAGTGATCTCTTCCACCTTAACAAATTTAGTTAATGTTAAGGATAAATTCAAATGAAGTAAAAGTAGGTATTTTTTCAAATCAATCTCAAATATCATAGATCAAATCTACACAATAGATCAATCTAATGGAAATGAGAATCAAATTTTTAATGATTGAAAGTGAATTATAGAGTATTTGAGGTGCCACAAATAATATAGTCATCATACCAAGTAAATTAAATTTTAAGAAATGGTTAATTAGTTTTGAACATTGTTACTCCCATTCTTCTATCATATATTTAAGAACTAAACAATTATATTCATGTTGTATTTAATTTTTTAGTATTTGTTTCAACTATCTTTCTCAACCATAATATAATCTTAAATAATATATATTAATTATATTTGTTTAATTAAAATAAATTATTAGATAATTTTATTTATTTGCTTGCAATATAAATGATGACATGTGTGATATTAAATATACTAAAATTTTGAATGGTTGTTAATAAAAATCTTATTTCATTTATACTTTTTAATTGTATATTTATATTAGTAACACAATTTTTTTTAATTTTCTTTGATCAAGTGAAATAAAAAAAGGAACTCATTTTTTACATAATTTTTCTATATTAACTAAGTAATTCAATTCCACATGTTGAGGTTGATAGCTTTATATATAAATTTGATACTTATTTTTATTTTTCAAAGTAGAGCTTCAATGTTGCAGGTTGTATTTTATACAAGGGCATTGGAAAGCCCATAGTGGCAGGGGGATGTACCCAAGAAAGGATGTACACTAAGAAATAATATACAGACACACCTATTGGAGTAAATGTCTAGAATTATCAATTATTCATGCATCAAAATTCATAATGACATTATTCTCCACTACTTGCCAATTCACCTTTTATACCCCATGTGTTACATTCTACCGCCTTAGAATTATTTCATGTGAAAGCACATCAAACTCAACTGGCATTGATATATTGGGTAAAAGAAGATGTATTGGGTAAGAGCATTTACATGTTGATAATTAAATCCAAAGGATTTCCAAACTTGTTTAAAGAAAGACAAACACTACATGATATTATTTTACTCACGGATGAATACAGTCTAGACGATAAGCATTATTATTTTTGAAATGGTAAATAAAATGCATTACCATTTTTGAATGGTAAATAAAATGCAAACAATGTCAATGGTTGCCTAAAATGACTGTTCAAACTAAAGGACTGAGAATGTAAGACATACTTTCACATTTAATGTCCAATCTTCTCATCCTACTAGTGATGATGAAGGTTATCCGCCTCATGCGTATAGTATAAGGTATTATCACCCATCAATAAAAAAAAAGGTACAGATACAAAGCTACAGATTGTAAGCTAAAATTTTAAGAGCTAATATCTATAATGAAATGATATTAATTTAGAATTAAAACATGGAGCATTATATATGTTATTTTATTGATACCAACATACTTCAAACAAATTCATATATAAATTAGACTAGTGTAACATGGGCCTTGGGGGATCGGGGGACAAGGGGAAGGCATGATGGATTTGTGGGACAAGGGGGTTCAATTTGGATATGTCAGGGGATGCCAGGGGGACGACGGTAGGGAGAGTTCTATATATACTATATATTATGTAAATATCATACTTGAAATGCTAGTTATGAGAAGATGCATAATATTATAAGAAGTAAAATAGAAAACTTGCAAATGCCAAATACTAAATACATGAACATTGAACAATGAACAATAGAGCATTAAACATCAAATAAAAAATTAGAAATTAGAATGCTAAATAACATTGTCAAAATGGCGAATGGAAAATTTCTATTATTTCAAAAATATCATAAAGATGATTACAATGAGTAGCATGATATCAAAACAAGTACAAAATATCAAAATATTGTGAAGGGAGGCCTCTAATAATCCCTCAAGGCAAACTCCTCATCACTAGAATTATTGGACTCCTTGCAATCAAAATCTGTCAAACAAACACCAACCAACCCTTCATCTAAAGTCGTTGCATCCTCATCCTCATCAATATATTCTAGCTCCTTTGGCTCTACATCCCATTGTGTTTTTGGGCTCTCCTTGTAGATATTTTTCTTATGGTCAATGATATGCAAGGCACTATATACTATAACCACTAACTTCTCTTCTCTCCTAGAGGTAAGTTTATTCCTCTTAATAGAGTGGATGAAGCTTTAAGTAGTTCATTTCCTCTTTGCATCTGAACAACTAGAAATCTGAGATAACATATGGATGCCTAGTATGGTAATCTTTGATTTATATACTCCATGATAGTTCCACCACAAAATCAAGTCCTCATGTGCCATATTTCTTCTATCGATCTTTGTCACATTCGAAAAACCTTAAGAGTGGAAAAATTTATCCACTTAGTGTGAATATATGTCTAGAAGCTTGATCATCATACATCCTATCAATACGCCTAAAAAATATTTCCTCACTTCATGATCTTGAACTTCTATAGCTCTACTAGGCCTAGGCATGTACAACTTTGGATTCAATACATAAGCATCCCTATGTAGAGGAGTGTTTAGCCTGCCCCATCTATGTCAAATGAGTAGTCATATATGCTCATTGTATAATACTGAAGTTGGGTCTTTCTCTCACATAGTATACCTCATCTGGTCAAGTATATAATCTACGCACTCATACACATCTCCAAGGGTAGGTGAATCCTCGTTGCAATATCTGATCACCTAGAAAATTGAAGTTATAATAGAGAATGTATTTTGCATCACTCCAAAATTGATCACTCTTCACCATCTCCTTTACCCTCCTCCCCTATTTTTTCTTCACCTTAGCCAACTGATTCCACTCATCCATCATAACCATGACTTGTAGTGCCTCTTGCAACTCAAGCATCCTCTCCAAGAGAATGTAATATGATGTAGATCTAGTCTCAATTGGTTTCAAGAACTCCTTCTTCACAAAGGTCTTGAAGAGTGCATGTGAGGTGTGGTAGTTACAAATAAATATCTGCATATCTCTCACATTGTTGACCACTCCTCTAATCCAGTCAATCTTCCCCATGTCCTTTCAGTGCATTGTTCATGGCCGACACACAACATGGATTCCACCAAATATGTTTGTAGGCTACCTCAATAAGATTACTTGCACCTCTACACATATATACATTGAATCTGTCACTACTTAGACCACATTTTGTGACCCAACCTCCTCAATAGCCTCCTTAAGGACCTCAAACTAAAATTCAACATTTTTATGATGCCCTAAACAATCAATTTCCATGAGAAAGTATGGGCCCTTTGTAACCATGATGTTGACAAGTGGAAAATGCATAATTTCTATCCACCCATTGATAACTATGCTACATATAGACTGTATCGAACATTCCTTCATTTTCTCCATCAAAACATTAATCTTGGCATAGTATTTATCCAAGATCACGATCCTCAATTTGTGCCCACCTGGTGGGTCATATGATGGTTACCCATTTCCCACCATCAATATCATCTTGTTATAATAAGGAGATCAAGATATATGCAATGAGATGCCATTGACAAAGAACCTTCCAATTGAATCATCTATTTGGTCCTTCCACTACATATTGAACAAATTAGTTATGGAGTTACTTCCTACCTTGCATTTCCCCTTTCTACTACTCTCCCCTACTACACTCTAAGTGGACGAAGGTCCTGAGGCTAACCTTGACATTATTCTTGCTCTTTGATGCAATGTACAAGTAGAAACATGTTAATGTCCCTTCATTTTCTGAATTGTCCGAACCTGTTGCCTTGTAGACAAAGTAGTAGCCATTGGAATTCCACTATCTTTGAGAACACCCCAAAGCTTGTTGAACTAAATTTGATACTTGATATTTTTAGGGTCTTGCCAAAATTTAGATGGATTCACACCTTGTCCTTTCCAAAAGAGGAAGTGTTCATTAACTTTGGGGATGCTCCCAAACCATCCCATACAACAAATGTTGCATTTTCATTTTCTTGTGTCACCACATGATGGGTTTGGCATTTTTGTTCTTGTTGCAAATTATCTGGGAGGAGACTCAAGATCATAAGGACCCCTATAAAACTCTTCCAAACATTGAGAGGGGCAATCTACAGAAGCTAGTCCACTAGCCATGGAACTAGTTTGGGCTTCCAGATCAGCCCCATCATCACTCTCTTGAGGCTCAACCTCATATTCATATTGAATTGTACCCTTAGACTGAATTTACATCTCATCTCCACTCATATCATGACTATGAATGCTCATTGTGACACTGCATTTCACAAAATAAAAATAAATTTAGTAAGCAACTATTTTCAACCTACTTTAAAAATTAAAAAAGTTACAATTTAAAATTTAAAACTTTAAATTTTATTTTATTTATCGATTTTAGTGAATTTTAAATTCTAAAATAAAAGTCAAAATTTATGAATCTTGAGGGAAAAAGGAAGAATCATCATAAATTCTTCATTTTTCCCTCAAGATTCATCATAAATTAAAATTCTTATTTAGAACATGAAACTCAAACAACAAATATTTAAAATATTCAAAATTTGAACAAAAAAACTGAAAAAACAATGTAAAACAAATTACAATGAACATTCAACAATTTAAAACAATTTTCAAATTTTAAAAATAAAAATAAAAAAATAAAACAAAACCCCACCTCATGTTTGATGAATCTCTTAAAAAAAGGTGTAGAATCCTCCTCTAGTTCTTCTTATTGATCCTATTTCACTTGCAGTCACTCCTTTCACTCCTCCAAACACTACTTTCTCTTATTTTCACTCTTCTCTATCTATTGCAGCAAACAAAGAGAAATGCGAATGTGAGAAAAAAATGAAGCTTGGAGGGGTTTATGTAGGCTTGGAGTGGTCAAGATGGGACCCACCTCAATTGAGGGTCCGAATGGAACCTAAATTACAATTAAAAAACATATTTTAAAAAATACCTTTTTAAGCGGTTGCGAACAAGGGATGCACAAAAGTCCCCAAGACACCTGGCCATCCCCCAATCGTCACAAGGACTTTTGCATATCCCCACATCTCGATGACATTTGGGTGGCACAAAGGAGGTGGTGGGGGGACGCCTTGTCCCCATCCCCTATCCCAAAGACATCCTCGTACTAGATACTTAGGGGTTTGGTGGGACGCGTCCTCATGTTTCACCATTTCATATAGTCAATCTATAATTGTTGTGACTCTTCTTTAAATTGATCGACCAACTCTTGTTTCAATGATAGCTAGTCACTCATTCGTTATGTTTGTCGACTATATTTTTTCTTTGTGAATAGTGCATTAACTTTAATTTTGTATACATTATGATTATGGAAATTACCAGAATTATCAATTATATCCATAGTGTACACTACTTTGCGAAATCCGTTCATAAGATGATAAAATGAATGTTAATTTTTTTGAAAAAGTGAAATATTTACCAATGATTTTATTGCTATAAGCCTCTTGGCTTAACAAAAAATATTATGCTTTGTCTATAAAGGAAAGTAAGAAAGATTGTGCTAAACATTATCAATATAATAATATTGTGTATATTTGAATAATAATACTCATATTTTCACTAGAATAGATATAGCTGAAATATTTACACTAATATATATACATTCACACACATAGTACTAATTTTCCCTCAATTTTTATATTTAGTTATTTGTAATCAATTAAAATGTAAAAATATAAATATATTATAGATTAATTAGTTCCATATTAATAAAAATTCTACAACCATAAAATTAACACATGCTTAAATATATGCTAATAGTTCTACATCTATATTCATTATTATTAACCTAAATGAAAACAATATCTTCCATTTATATTATATTTATGTCTCTAACCTTTTAGGGTTTTCCTACCAATTTTCTTCCTTGTAGGCTTTTCGTGGCCTACTTAGGCGAGTTAACTATAAGTTTTATATCCATGCTAGAGATGGAGTTAATGCATATAAATTAAAAAACTATAGAGATGTTTTTTAATGTATAAAACATTTAAAAAGAGTTATATACTTTACCATATATCTATATGTGGGTAGGATAAAGCATGCAGCCTCTGGATTCTCGTACCTGAGCTAAGTATCTCTAACTGGTTAAAGATGGCATTCATTGGACAGTATCATAAGTCTTTTCATCTTCTACAATCATATCCAAAGCCACTCCGACTTTTCGACTATGGTTATTAATCAAGAGCAAGTTGGTCACTGACATATTCTTTATATATGTTCGAGAGAGATGCAATATCTGTAACCAAGAGAACCCACTTGTTTTGTCGGTGAATTAACAACATGCAGCAGGCGATAGCTACAGATTAGAACAGTCTAAATGCATACAGCTATTCGAACCTTCTTATTTAATGATAACTCAAACTCTTAAAACTCATGTGGACCACAGCCACTTTCATGCTTTCTAAATACAAACGAGTTCTACTACCTTCCGGAAGACCACGAAACTATTGAATGTGGATGACAAACAAAACGAAAAAGAGACATTGGAATATTGCTGGGGAATTCTGAATATCTTGTGGATCTTTCTGGTCTACATACTACTCAGACCAAGTTTTTGTCGGTGCATTATCATACTGACGCCACACATAAAGTTTGCCCACTCACATTATAGTGAATATGCATACTGTTGATTTAATGAGAATGCGAACTCTTGAAATTTGATATGGCCTACAACTATCTCCATACTGCTTAAATGCAAACAAGTTCTACTAGCTTTGAAGACCATATTTTTATTAAATATAAAAGAAACAAAACGTGAATGAGTGTTGAAGAATTCAAGATAGCTTGTGGATCTTTCTGACTGGAGATTAATGAGAGCATATTGAATATAATAAAGCATGCTTTGTGTATGAAGATATAAAAGAACAAATAAACAAATTCTATTATTAGATTCAGTACAAATTGAGTTGATTTAATTGTGGAGAATTTGTAATTTTAAAAGATAGGTCATAAGTTCAAATCTCATTCGGAATAGAATATGTATGCCTAAATAATATATGACTGATATCGTGGACTATAAAAGGACATTTCCATCCCTTTTTTTTATGGAAGGTTAGATCAATAGCATAGATTGTGATGATCTAAAGATGTTAAAATTTATGTATTTAATTTGAGTGAAACTTAAATAATTTAAGTTAAAGAATTTGGAATGCACTATATTCTTCTCTCAACTATATAGTATTGTTTATACTTTATATATATATATATATATATATATATATATATATAAGTATTGTTGTTTTTATAAAAATGATTATTTTTTATTTAAGTTTATAATTATTTTTAAATAAAATTTATCATCTTAAGAGATCACTAAATTGTAATGATTAACAATTATGTTTATTACATTGAGTTCATACTTCTATGTCTCTTTTCTACTTATTTTAACTGCTTGTTTATTTGAAAAAAAATGAGTAAATTGTTAAGTTTTAGGATAGCTGCAAATGTAATAACACTCTATATTTTATTTATTTTTCAAATGCAACAATCTCTCTTTCATTTATATTGAGAATGAGGATAGGAGAGACATGTCCCTTCATGGGACATGTCTATTCATTATTATTTATAAGAAAGGACATGCCCGATCCCATTAGTTATAATTTAATCAATCTTATCATGTTTCATTAATCAATGATTAATTAAGAATAATAATTTAATATTAAATATTAAATTTCATATGATTAATAATAATATAACATATATATTATATTATTATTAATCAACATATATTATATGTATTATAATGTTCATACGACTGAAGCTACAAGCATTAACACTCCCTCTTAGCTAGGGAGGATGATCAAACAAAATGTGTAGTGGTCTCCCATGTCAACACTTATGACCCTTACTATAGCTACACAAAACATCAACAATCCCTCTTAGTTAGGGAAGATAAAATTCATAAAAATACAATTCACAAAAGATCCATTACTTTTAAGAGAGAAGATATCACCTCATCGTGATATCAAGAGATATGGTCTGACCAATAATATCAAGTCTCATGATATTCACCATAACTCAAAAAATATTTTAGATATCACCTCAATATGATATTAGAGATATGGTCTGACCAAGAATTTCAAGTCTCATGATATTCACCATAACTCAAAAGTATTTTATAAATATCATCTCATGATATTGGGAGTATTTGTCATAGAATATCAAGTTGCGTGATATTCTCCAAATACTCAGAGTAATGGCCTACCAACATCAAGTCACGTGATGTCCACCAAGTACTCAAAAGTTTACAAAGATATCATCTCATGATATCGGGAGCATTGGCCTACACAATATCAAGTCACATGATATTCACCAAGTGCTCAGAGTAATGGCCTACCAACATCAAGTCACATGATGTCCACCAAGTACTCAAAAGTTTACAAAGATATGATCTCATGATATCAGGAGCATTGGCCTGCAGAATATCAAGTCGCATGATATTCACCAAGTGCTTAGAGTAATGGCCTACCAACATCAAGTCACATGATGTCCACCAAGTACTCAAAAGATGTCCATAGGTAATGTGCACTTACCATAGGAACATTCATATCATCTATCATGATCTATTTCAGCCATCATAAGATGTCTATCATGATAGAAGATCAAGTTATTGTAAGATCGTCACCTTTCAATAACTTTAACAAATACAAGTGATAATCATTTGGAAGTCGTCACTTCCTCATGATTTACATAGGGTGAAGACCCATTAAAAATATGGAGTCACACACATGACATCCATCATGCCTCAGCGCAGAGGGTGAAAACAAGGGATTTCACCTCAATCTGTTGATCATCCAAGATTTCTTAAGATGAATTGTCCAACTCCCTCTGAGTGATATCAATATTTTAGCTCCTCGTCCAAAGTTACCTATGAAGAGTCAGACTCCCTCTGAATCTAATATTATTTTTCCTGCAAGAGCATCTCCAGAAAATATCAAGACAAATAGAGCTCTTATAGTACATATATAAATACAGATGAGAGAGAGACTATAATGAGTAGATAAATGTAATATTCAAAGATAATAAATACTTATCTGGGCATCAACATCCTTGACACATGTTGCTTCAATGAAGGTCCATATACATCAAATCATAAAGCACCTTATCATATTATTTGAGAGACATCTCCCCTATGAATTATCTCTCCACACTAAGCATGGAAATGTAACATTGGTTATTATTCTCCCCCCACAATGTACAATTACCACTCTTATATCTTTGAACAATTCTCATGTCTTCTTATGAGATGACATGATTTATCCAAGAGAGGTGACACTATATAATTAATGCTTTATTTATAGAAA
Organism: Thuja plicata; assembly: GCA_018584345.1. Taxonomy (NCBI): domain Eukaryota; kingdom Viridiplantae; phylum Streptophyta; class Pinopsida; order Cupressales; family Cupressaceae; genus Thuja; species Thuja plicata. Next base: position 1,239,723 of record MU227375.1, on the reverse strand, counting down.
GATACACCCTTCCTTGAATGCATGCTTCTTTGTTATTGCTTGACCACGATCATAACAAATTAATATATCTCTTTACTGGAAGTCACTTTCAGGAATTTCACATAGACCCGCACATATTCCATGATAACTTTTGAATCCAAGACTTTCTATCTAATTGCTTCAGTGAGGTTCTCTGAAATTAGGTTTGCGCCAACATATCCGCAATGTAGCAAAATCCAACAGTGGATTTGTGAGATATGGTCCTTTTACCGAGACTATATTTTCTGAGACAGTCACACATTCACCATCAAAAAACTACTCTCTTCCATTTGCAGTCTAGTTCTAATACCATGTTAAGTTTTAGGATAGATGAAAATGTAATAGCACTCTATGTTTTATTTATTTTTAAAATTCAACAATCTCTCTTTCATTTATATTGGGAATGAGGATAGGAGAGACATGTCCCTTCATGGGACATGTCTAATCATTATTATTTATAAGAAAGGACATGCATCTTCCCATTAGTTATAATTTAATCAATCTTATAATGTTTCATTAATCAATTATTAATTAAGAATAATAATTTAATATTAAATATTAAATTTCATATGATTAATAATAATAATATAACATATATATTATAGTATTATTAGTCATCAACATATATTATATGTATTCTAATGTTCATACAACTGAAGCTACACACATTAACATAAATTATATGTTAAATGAAAAAGAAAAATATGTAGTCATGTTATGTATTTAGGATTAATTAGTAATTATATGATTTCAGCTCTTTCATCTTTATGTAGAACTAAATTTTAATTTTTAAATTATAGTTGTTCCATCATTAGAAGATTCCAAATTATAAATTCCACTAATAAATTATTAAATGAAGTCTACACATACCTATATTAGACACATACATGAAATCATGTTATAAGAAACAAAAAACATAAACTCACAAAAAATTAAACATGGGTCTATTAAGGTCCATACCTTAAAATAAAAAAATGTTGTCTTAAATGTGGAGAGTTATAGTAATTAGATAAATCACCCTCCATTTATGCTACACAAAAACACTATTTATGTTAAAATTGGAGCAAATTACTAAGGACCATTTCCCCCATAAGCTTGACATCTCAATTTTACAATTAAAATCCTAGATAGATTCAAAAATTGGATCAAACTACTTAAGACCATTTCCTCTGTAAGGCTTGCCATCACAATATTAAAATTAAAACCCTAGATATGCTCAAATATTAAGAGAACTGCTAAAGGTTATTTCCTCTATAAACTTGCCATCACAATTTGAAATTAATACCATGAATAAAATCAATTAATTAGAAGTCACATACATACAAAATGACTAAATTTAATAAATTTTACAATTTGACAAAAAAATAAAAAATAAGTAATTAATATGAAGAAGAGTGTGTGATTGTGTCCAAGTAGTGAGCTAACCCTAGATAAAAAAAAATTGAAATCTATGTGAACATCACCTCTATGAGCTTCATCTAGATGTAATAAGTGCTAAGTTTTCCATTCATTATTATGAGAGATGAGTTCTTGTGAACCACTACTCATGAAACATGGATCAATGAGTTTGGCTCAAAAATTACATAGTTGAATCCTGATAGCAACATCACAATTTGACTTGCTGTGGAAAATATCTCCTACTTATATTTTCATATCTTGTCAAATTCAATCTAAGAATAGGATCTAAAGCTCCCTAAGATCAAACCCATTCATCTCAAGTCTTAAACAAATTGTTAGTTGGTCTTTCACATGGTACTATTTGTTAGTAATAACTGAGAGGGGGGGGGGTGAATCAGTGGCCTTAAATTTTTATCCAATTTAAACTTTAATCCACCAATCAATACTTCTCCAATTATTAAGTACCAACAATATGCATGCCTTTGAAATACTTGAAACAAATAACTGTCTGTCGGTTTACCTTGTCTGTCCTTATTCTCCTTGATAACCGATAAGCAATAAACTGTATTTACTGATACTCAGTAAATATGCAGAGTATACCAGTCAATCCATAAATGCATATGTAGAATGTAAAATAATAAAGTAATGAACCATACACATATAAAACAATGATTTTAACGTGGAAACCCTTTTAAGGGAAAAACCACTGGGACCGGTACCCCAAATTTTCACTCTTCTGAAGTGAGCCCTGTTAGGAGCCAACCCTGTTAAAGGTTACAAACACACGGTTAAGTGCGACCTTGTTAGAGGATTTTTAT
>MU227375.1:1220194-1231341 GCA_018584345.1 Thuja plicata | reverse complement strand
GACTGTCAATAGGCTTTAGGTAAGACCGATGCTACTATCATGAGTCAACCTTCTGGTAATCTGTTAGGATATACCTCAATTACAAAAGACTGTTAAGTCCTGCTCTGTTAAGAGACTTAATGCTTCATTGGTTAAACTGAAACAAAATGACCTATTTCTAATGCAACTGAATTGCATATTTTCAGATCTATTTACTTACAATGTCTTTCTGATCAATGTATCAATTCAATTCCTTTGTACTTAACTCTTTCTACTTTGTGATGCTGTGTTTTTCTATTCGTCAGTGTCTGCAAAATTCTTTAGCTCTCCCTTAGCTTGATTGATCAGGACTGCATGAAGTTTATCCTTCATCAGTTTATCTTCAGCATCTTCTATCAGCTCACTCCCCCATGTATCTGATTTCTTATGGAAGTGAATTATGCTTGTCTCTTAAATAGACATGATATTCCTTAATTCTTGGTTCTTGATTCTTGATTCTTGGCGTGAAAAACAATCTGCCCAAATTGATTTGCGGCTTTAACTCCTGATTTATCTCGTAGTTATCTTCTTGCCAACTATACAAATCACTTACTTAACTGGGGTCAAATAAAACAAATAAAATAACCAGTTAAGTCTATCCTTTAGCTCTGCCAGCTAGATATTTTGTCATTTTCTGATCTCTTTGTTCTGTCGGTCAATTCTACAATTCGTCGCCGGTGATAACTACCAGTTCCATTGGTGTACCTTTAGTTAGCTTCGAGATCTCCATCCGTCAAGCATCATTGGATCTTGCTCGTCGGGCAACACTATTTTTAGCTCATCGGGCATCCTTTGATTCTGCTTCGTCAAGCAACACTGTCTTCTGCTCGTTGGGCATCACTGTGACTTTTATCTCTGTCTTTACCGATGGTGTGCACTCCATCGATGTAGTCTGTCACTTAGTGAATACTTGACTTTTATGCATTGCTGAAAGCATAACCTCTGTTCCATTGATTCTCTGAAGTCTTTGGCATTATGTATATGACCATACAGATGATATCAAGTTGACATCAATGACAATGCAAACCATTAACTAATTTAATGTCTTGCATCATCTTCAACTTAATATAGTCAAACATTTAATCAGTTACATGTCATCAACTATTATATTAGTTTGTGTCGATTTCATTAGGCTCAAAAATTCTATGACCCTAAATTTGTAAATTAATGTGGAAATAAATACATAATGTTATATTTTTTTTAATATTGCATATATTTTATTTTATAATTAATATGTATGTTTTTTATAAAAAATTACATGAGACTCCGTATTTGACATACTTTTTAAAAAAAATGATATATACAAAAGGAGAAATATACTACTATACTATAATAGATAAGTATGAGTTTTTATTATCACTAATTAAAAATATTAATTAAATTGTCCATTACAAATTTGCCTCAAATTATTCATTCTCTTGATATTGGAGTTATTGATCTTTGTAATTAGAAAAATATGTAAATAACTTTTTATGTTTCAAATCACGCATTAAAATAAAATGTCAAAAAAAATAGAAATATAATAAAAATAATTAAAAAATAATTAAATGCGACAATTATTTTTAATCTCAGAAAAAATATAAATTAATTTTAGAAATTTGTGTCTAGCATTAAAGATAATTTTCACTTTTCATTCAGCCTAGGAATGCTCTTTATCGATACCCAAAGAATTTAAGGCCTAATTTTTAGCAATTACAATTCCTTAAAAGTGGAAAAACTTTGAATCTCTAAATGAACTATGCATCCCTAACTATTTAACAATTTTATAGCATCTCCTCTTTTTTCAATCCTTCTTCCACATACATTCACTATTGAATAAAACCACCTCTAAGATATTTTATAGCCATCAATTTGTAGTGTCCTTAAGATTAAAAGCATGAAATAATTCTTAATATAAAAACAAGTTCTATAAAACCCTATGTTTCTATAACTATTAAACCCTTACGCCCCCTTTATAAGGTACATAATAGTTCTATTAGGGACTAAGAATATATTTCTCCACCATTTGTAAAATAAAACACCCACCTGTAGGGATAATCCCTTATGACCAAATGCAATGCAATATGTACAAGTAAAACTTGGTAATGTGGAACATTATTGTGACGTTACCCTTCAATTAGTTCATATGAGAGAGAAATTGAAGCACATTTTAATTTATAATGGAATAAAAGAATTAGATTCATATAATAATCATTTAAACAATATTCATGTCTATCTATCTTGTCTCTTGTACCTCTTAATGTTGATAATCCAACTTACAAAAAGAGATTAACTCAAGAAAATCTATATTTCTATCGAGTTTTAAAAAAACATTAATAATGTCTTTAAAAAATAATATCTATAAACATTAAACTGACAAATTTAGATGAAATAAAAATAAATCCAAATGAGTTTTCAAATGCATGTTTTGTGAAATCAATCTTGCATAGAATAGATCATATCTACACAATGGATCAATCTCATGGCAATGAGAATCAAATTTGAATGATAAAAAATAAACTATAGATTTTTTTGAGGTAGCACAAACTAAGATAGTCATCATACCAAGTTAGTATTTTTTTGGGATATGGTGAATTGGTAAATAAATTATGAATACTATCAATGTCATTCTACCATCATGGATTTTAGAGTTCAATAATTCTATTTATTGTATTTAATTTTTGAACATTTGTTTCAATTATATATCCCAATTCAAATAGAATATTAATTAATATATATTAATTATATTTGTTTGATTAACGTAGATTACTTTTCTCAGACAAATCACTATGTCGAGGCTTATGCAACCTGCATTGGACTAAAAATGGTGGTTTATCAAGGATTCATAAAGGTTAGGGTTGAATGTGATTTTTTGAATATCATCAATTGCCTAAGAGGGACACAAACCCCAAATTGGAAAATAAGGAATTTGATCCTTGATAGTTTAAGATTTCTAAACTCCTTTCAAATGTTCAATATTTCTCAAGTTTACCATGAAGGTAACTCAGAAGCGGATGGGTTCACTAACATAAAGGTTTGATAACCTAATGTGAGAAGATGGGTGATTGATGATATCATCCCACAATATATTAATATGCTATTCAAAATAGTTTCAAAGGATGCTAATTTGAAGGTATTCTGGGGAATGATGAATTTAAATCCCAGACTGATGCGAAGTGGCATGATGATAAGTTTGACCCTCATAATGGTGTGTCAATACACCACTGGCTTTATGAGCCTTGTTATCATCTTAGTGGTTTATGATCTCTTCTCTATCATGGGAAAGATGCGTGGAGATAGGAACATAGTTGAACCAATTGTTTAATAGAAATGGTAGGATAATTTTGAGGTTTGGAATAAGCTATGTACTAGAGGCCTCACCCCATAAATTGAGAAGTTTCATGGCTTTGATATGTAGGTTACCTCTATGCTTTTGGAGAGCTGGGATGAGGGTATTCTCAAGGAATTTGGTATTGAGTTGGTGGTTTTAGAAGAGCTTGTGCACGAGGTTTCTTATACTATGGTGGAAGGAAGGAAATTTTTCAAGGATAGAAAAAGTGTCGATAAATAAATCCACAATGATTTTCTTTGAGAAAGACAAGGGGGAAAAAGTGAAAAGGACTACTGATGGTGGTTATGATAGGACCATTGTCAACCCTCTTTGGGTGTAGGTTGAAAAAATTATAATGTTGTATTTTACTCTTGAAGACCACTTTTGTAGCCTATTTAGTTATCAATTTGTTATCCTGAACCACTTTAGGTGTAATAAGTACATATCTTTGTCTTTTTTATCTCTATTCATCTTTGTCCCATAGTTTGAAGTTTTATTGTAAAAATATCTCTACCCCGGTCATCCATGAGGATTTAATACTCCCGATTATGAAATTTGTGAAATTTGTCTTTGTTTAAAGACTCGTACCCCCAAAATTGGCGCTAAGAAAGATGTTAACCATTTTTGAAGGATTACTCTTTAGTGTCAAAGGATGTCCCCTCTTATGAAGATGGTTGTGTTCATTTGGTTATTTCATAAAAACCCTAAATGGGAAGCCCACCATAAAATTATTCTATCTGGTGATGAAGATTCAGACTATACTCCATCTGATGAGTATATCCCTGATTCTTTTAGCCCTGGTAATGATGTGAAAGGTAAAGGAAAGGTAGGGTTTATTCTTTTATGTTGACTAAGGAGAAGGGGAAAGTCCATTAGACTTCTGATTATTCCCATCTAAAAAAACCTAATAAAAATATTGATAAAAGAATAAACCTTATCTTTTAGTCCATGGTTGCTCATAGACCCAATATTGACCTTCATGATGATATCCCTATTGGTAAAGATACCTTGTTGGAGAAGGGGTATTTAGTGTATGATGTGAATATAAGAAAGAATGTTAAAGAGGCTACATACATCCAATGTTCTCTATTAATGTGAATAGTGCCTAAGATTAATGCCTTGAAGGATAAGAGTGTCCAAACCTCCAATGTGCATAATGTGGATAAAATCATTGCCAATATTTAGGAGCTAACCAAAGAGATCAAGGACTTGAAGAATGGACATGAACAATGTATAAAAAATGGAGAATGCCATTGCAAAAGTGCATGAAAAAATGAGGGCAGTCATGGCCATGAGTTGTACTCCATGGAGAATAGCTTGGGCGGGATAAAGAAGCTAAATGCTTAGTCAAAGGCTATTAAGGTTTATCAAAAGGTACTTCAAATTTCCCTACTGGGAGTGTGAAGTTGAAGAAATAGGTGATTGAACCTATGGTGGCTTCTAGCTCTCTCCTTGGTTCGGTTACTAGGCTCTGTAGTAAGGAAAAAGGCATCACTCACATTGATTGCATCGTCAACAAGGTTCACAACATCAATGAAGACCTGATTCAAAAACATGATAATTTACTGAAAAATCTGTAAAGACTCTAGTTTGTCCCCAACATTTGTTCCTTATATTTAGTTGTTGTCTAGTCTCTAGTTTGTGGTTAGTATCTTTTAACTGGAAGATTTTGATGTAAAGGATTTTAGGTCCCTTCAAAGCTTTTTTACATTTAATCAAAAGCATAGATTGTTTATATAATTTGATTTACTTTCTTGTAATGTAAATGGGGACAAATTTGTAATACTTAAAAAAAAAAAAGAATTGCACACTAAAATATTGAATAGTTGTTAACAAAAAGATGAATCTATATTATATTATACTTGTACATTATTTTTTATTTTTATTGGTAAGAGATGAGTTTTTAGAAAATATTTTTTATAATTTATATTGGTAAAAAGTGAGTTTTTAGTCTGGTTAAACCAAATAAGACAACAAATAGAAAACCTCATCCCAAAAATGTATTCACTACATTGATACAAATAGTCCAATCCCACATTAATATTAAAATTATTTAAATAAAATATTCTTAAATAATTAATTAATATTGAAGACTTTAAGTATTTTAATAATTTAATTAATAATAGAATATACCTACCTAAAATAGTGACCAATATATTGCAATCGTTTCATTCTTATTGAAGCCTCCCTCTTTGATCGATAGCTTTACATATAAATTCGACACTTCTTTTTATTTTATTTAAGTTGTCAAATAAGAAATAATAATTACAATACCAATCCGAAATTTTTTGCACAACTAGTGCAATTACTTACAATGAACCTGTTGAATCTGACAGGTGATCTATATACTAAAGTAGCCATGGATATTACATTTATTTACAGATTCATAAATCACTTGATGTAATCATGGTCCAGAAATGAACAAAAGAGAGACAGAATATTATTTTCATCAAGACATTTATGCCTTGGTTATCGTTGTTGAATCTTCTGCTGAAAATTTCAGACGGTTAGATAGAGAACTCACTGAAACCACAGTAAGACCAATGAAAATAAACAATCCCATGGCAGAAGCAGAAACAGCGCCTAATGCACGATGACAAAACATTTCGAATTGATCGCAGACTTTTATCCACCCAACATGATTGTTTCCTTCCAATCCAATATACCCAATTGCACTAGCTGCCGATATCCCTGAAGTTATAACCAGTGTCGTCATCTGATTGGTCAGGAAAAATGTCAGCAGTTCTGCTAAATGGGAACCATCTTACTTCTATAGATCTTAGAGACTATCCTTAAACAATATATTCTAAGTTTTGGTTTGTTAGATGGTATAAAAAGTCATACGATCTTAGATGAGCTACCTAAATATGTTGTTTACAGCTTAGAATGTATTGTTAAATCTGACTAGTATTAATGATTCGTATACTTACCAAATCAAAGAAGAAAAGCCATTTTCTAATAGAATGAAGACGCCCCTTTACATTGCTACTATAATAGATGGACATAGATAACAGTCCATATAGTGCAGCTGTTGCATTGGCCACAACGAAAAACCTGAAAAAATATACACAATTCAAAGATTTTAAAATACCAAATTCTCACATAGATATAACTGTCTATGTTATGCTTACATTTTGTAACATTTTGTCTGAGCAAGAGCTTAATAAACTTTAATTTAATAAATTTGCTATGGTTTAAACATGGATTCTTCATCGGATAGTAAGAAAAGGTTACAAAGATTCAAGAATAAAAAGTTCAAACCATTGAAGTTCTATACAAATCAAAACCAGAGAAAAGAAAAGAATCAAAATCATACGTAAAGGCCGGCATATAGTAATATCTGGCATTAATATAGACGCCATAAACGTCAATAGTTTGGTTGTCCAAGCCCATAACAACGGCAGCACCCAAAGTAGTTAGTGTAGCCATCAATCTCAAGAAAATTTCACGAAAACCTCCTGCTCGATATCCAGAGCCAAAATCCATTGTTGCTTCCTTCCCATTAACTGCAAACTCCTTCTTTTCTCCCTTCATATTCATGAATGGTGATAGATACTTGCCTGCAAGATAGCCACTAATCTATACACCTTTCTCGTTCACTTTATAGATATGAAGCCCGTATTGCTGACAATAAATGATACAAAGTTTGGTAGTTGTGGCAATATAATTGGCAAGGCCTCGAACATTAAAAAAAAATATAGGGATGGGTCATGATTAATGTTGAGTTCATTAAAGGGCAGACGTGGCTGCTTAATGCTCACCAGTTTAGGTCAATATGTTTGGCAGGAAACTTTTCTGAGACATGCCCTGCCCATTGAGTTGTAGACAAGACAGCTGTTTGGCAAGACAGCTTTTATTCTGAGAATTTAATTTACTATTCAATGAGTTGCAGATAGCCAGGTGAAATGTATTGTGTCGTAATTGGTTTAGTATAATAATATACACCAAATGTATATTATGGGTTACAAATTATAATGGTACGTCGAAGATACAGTACAATTTACAAATCACGACATACGCTAAAATAATGTAATAACTTTTTATATATCAATAGCTCCATTTATGATTAGTTTTAGGCTAAGATTATGACAGGTTTTTTTTGGTTAAAGGGTAAATATTTTGATCTAGAGTTATGAATCGATGAGGTCATAAATGAGGGACCTCGTTCCTAATGGGATTTGAACCGTGATGACAAGAATAACAACAAAATAATTTAACCATCACAACATGTCACTATTGACATGAGAGCATGCCACTTGTATCTATCAATTTTTATCATTTTATATTAATTAAAATTTTGGAGAAACTTATTATACGTAATGGTTTTTTCGGTGAAATCATATATGTGTTAGATTTGTGATATTTTAATTTTTTAAATGTATTTTTATATTTGGAAGATGATTTTAAATGGATTATAAAAAGTTGATTATATAAACAAGGTTGTTGAGCAGTGTAGTTCGTGTTATTGTGTGATTTGTTTGTATACATGTTAAATACAAATGGTTTTATTCTAAACATGTTGTTATTTTTCTATGCTAAATGGTTCATATTTCATAGTGTTACGTCATTGATAGTTTTAGTCTTAACCATTAATCAAAATTGTCTTTTTTAATTCTTACATGGTGCAATTTTTTTGTGCAGTTCTTATTGTAACCATGCATATTGGGGGTCACAACTTTGGACACATACCAATTAGATTCAATCATTCTCAATTTTTGTTCATAGGTGCACATCAGTTTGAGTACAAAATTATGTATAGCACAAAAGTATTAAATGTTTAACATTTTTAAGCTGTATCATTATAACCTTAAGAATGTTTTCCTTTCTTGTGCACATGCATATAGAATCTCCTCATAGTTGAAAGCCTATAGAGTTAGGGTTAAAAGTAGATATGGAAAAGAGGGTTAGTTCAAAACTAAACATAAAAAACTATATAAATAATTTTTACTAATCATCACACTCTTAACATAAATATATTAATGAAATAATGTGTTCCTCTATAGATGATACATCTCTTGTGTTTCATGGCCCATGGGAAATGAAATCAGCAAGTAACCAAATCTAAAAGAGAGAATGAATGCATGAGAGCTTACATCAAGAAACTAATGCACACAAAGATTTCATTATTTTTATTTACTTGTGAGATGACACCCAACAATAGAAGGCTTTGGCACAATACCATATAAGTCTTAGCATCAATACCATATAATTTTTTTTTAGAATGGTTATATGTACTGACCACAAGCAATTCTAAATTAAGAGAGATAAAATTATGTGTAGTGTAGAAAGGAAAATTTGTATGTTTTTTGGATCGTTGTCATTTCACTTTTAACAAAAAATAATATGTGAAGCATTAGCTGTATAAATTATCACATATATATCCTATCCTGCCAAGGGGTATAGCCTATGATGCTTCCTAGCAATCAAGCCTTTAACCAGTATATCATCTTTTAAAATTAAGCTAGTTGGTAATCTTACCACTCTTAAGAAAATCTTAGCTTCAAATATGAGATTTTACAAATATTAAGAATAAAATGTAAAAATGCAACTATTAATTTTTCATTATAAGCATTGTGTGTGTGTGTGTGTGTGTGTGTGTGTGTGTGTGTGTGTGTGTGTGAAAGCTAAACATGATAAGGTTTGACAGAGATAATGATCCATTTTCAAACAAGAAATAGAAAACTAAATTCCAAATTTGAATATTTAGTTAAACATTATATTGTTATATGATGGATCCGTTTTAAAAGAGCTTATACGTACATCTTATCTTTTTAAGCATAATTTTTTTTCTATCATTTACCGAAGATTGAAATGCATGCAAAAATGTGTATTGAAGGCACTAAATCATAATTCATTTTATATTTTTTGCATTAAAATTTTGTCTCATATTTTAAGCTTAAATGGTGCAGATATGATTTATTTTCAAATAATAAAATTAAAAGAACTATGTCTTATTTTTGAAATAGAATATGCTTAGTTTTATATTTTTAATATATATTGTTGCTATCTATGAGAATGTTAAATAACCTTCAATTTTTTTCTCTCATCGCACTAAATTACTTTGAGCTTTGAAACTTTTTACCTAAAATTCACAAATATAACTCCTTTCTTTGGATTTCAAATTTAACTGTTTAAAAACTTGGTAGATCAAATGGTCAATTTTTGAAACTTACATGGTCATTTTAGAATGATAAATAGTTTACACTTTCATGAATTTTTGTTTTACTAATTTCTATATATATATATATATGAAATCTCCTATGCATAAAACTTAATCTTAGGCTTGGACTACAAATGTCTAAAAATGCATTATGAAAGATCTTATTTTTATTTTTAAAATTTTACATATTAAGAATCCCTATAAGAAGGGATCCCAAAATAAGGATACCTTCAAAGCTCCTTGTTTTCATCCACCTACTCACATAATTTTTAAAATATATTTTAGATTCAAATTAAGGTTTGTAGTAGAAAACAATATAATAAGATTTTGCTATGGAGGTAGGGCCACCCAATATCTAGAGTCCTAATAGAAAGAAAAGTAACAATGGATAATTAATATGACAAGAATAAATTGTATTCTCACCAAAAATACAATATAATAGATTGAATTAAGTGAATAATATCATTACAAAGAAGACCCCTTGGTTAAATAGGCCAAGGTGATATTTAGGTTCAGACATAAGATTATGACAAATGTCTCAATCTTATGACATCACATAAGGAAAAAAATTCAAAGTGTTACATGTCCACTAAAGGTGGATTAGCCTCCAAATATCAAAAAGTAAAAGAGTGATAAGTCCAGTACAGGTGGAATTCTCACTTAAGTTGGAAAAGTGATTATGTGATAAAACTACCTTTAAAGTGGGAATATTGCTATGTGATCCTAAGAAATTTTAAGTAATATATGTTTCTAAAACCTAGAAGAATCACATATTAGGTACAAAACTTAAACACACCAACCCCCAATCCCCCCCCCCACTCAAGTTCAACTTAGGAAGAATGTGTGTACATAATACAAGATGGGTCCTAGCTACTAGGCCATGTTAGGTACCCACGTATAAATTTAATGCAATCTATCAGAAATGGAGAAAGGGAGAAAACCCAGTGGGAGAAAATTCCTCCCCAAAAGAGAGATGAAAATTAAATAGAACTCTAGTAGAAGAATGAGAAGGAAAAAAACTCATGTGAGGAAAAAATTCCCCCCATAAGAGACAAGAAAAGAGATCTTGAAGCCCCTCTCAATGTAGAATCTCATGTAAAGATGGTCAAATGATCAGAAACTATATTCCTCTCATTAGGGAGAAATACAGTCAATGTTGCACCAAGAATGTCAACGACATGACAAAATAAGGTATTGGGTAATACCACAATAGCGGGTTACACTTTTTGGGAGGAAGGAATTTGCCCCGAAAAGCGTGACCCACTAAAAAATGTTAGATACTTTTGATCGGAACAACTAAAAACTTTCGATCGGAAGTGAGTGACTTTCGATCGAAAGTACCCAAAATGGGTACTTTCGATCGAAAGTACCTAGTTACTTTCGATCGAAAGTAACTTGGTTACTTTCGATCGAAAGTAATTAGGTTTATTTTGGCGGAATAAAACCTGTCGAAACAGTCATTTTGACTATTTCGACTGGGTTGAAAGTGACAGAGAACAGTGGCTTCCATTTTATCAAATGTCAATTATCAAGTTTTTCACATTTCTAATTTGCATATTTTATTGTTTTATAATATATATTGTTTGTATATATGCATTTTAATGTTTTTTAATATATATTATTTGTAAATTTGTATATATATGCATGTATATGTGTATA
>MU227375.1:1164166-1195451 GCA_018584345.1 Thuja plicata | reverse complement strand
ATATATACACATATATATATGCATATACACACACACACACATATATATATATACACATATATACACATATATATATGCATATATACACATATATACATATATATACACATATATACATATATATATGCATATATACACATATATGCATATATACACACACACATATATGCATATATATATACACACACATATATATATGCATAAATTATATATATGTGCAATATATGCACATTATACACATATATATGCACATATATGCATATATATGCACACACACACACACACACACACACACACACATATATATATATATATATCCACACACATATATATATATGCATATACACATATATATGTATACACACACACACATATATATACACATATATGAATATATACACATATACATCCATATATACACATTATACACATATATATGCACATATATGCATGTATATACACATATATATGCATATATATACACATATACATGCATATATACACACATATATACACATATACATGCATATATACACAAATTTACAAATAATATATATATAAAACATTATAATGCATATATACAAACAATATATATTATAAAACAATAAAATATGCAAATTATAAATGTGAAAAAACTGATAAAGACGTTCAATAAAACGGAAGCCCACTCTTCTCTTCTGTCACTTTCAACCTAGCCAAAACAGTAAAAATGACTGTTTCGGCGGGTTTTTTATTCCGCCAAAAAAAACCTACTTACTTTCGATCGAAAGTAATTGCTTACTTTTGATCAAAAGTAAGTAGGCACTTTCAATCCAGAGTAACTTCTGATCGAAAGTAGCCATTTTAGGTACTTTCGATCAGAAGTAACTCACTTCTGATCGAAAGTGTTTCGTCGTTCCGATCGAAAGTATGATGAATTTTTTAGTGGGCCACGCTTTTCAGGGTGAATTTCTTCCTCCTGAAAAGTGTAACCCACTATTGTGGTATTACCCTCAATTGTTTGTTAAATCTTAAAGTGTTCTTATAAAAAGAGTGAAGATGTTTTGTAAAACTTGAAAGTGTTCTTGGAAAATGAATGACTATTTTTTAAAAGCTAAAAGTGGCTCTATTTTGATGTGTACAATTCATATCGTAAGAGGAATTATTTGTATCACATTTTAAAATCAGAAAGGTATGAAAAAACAAAAAAAATTGTAATATTATGAAGCTTGGTGCCTCAGGGTTGTTGAGTCAATGCTCATTTTGAGAAGTTGGTCCTTTTATTTGTAGACACCTAAATTTGATTAATTACATTAATTAAATTCAGTTATCTGAGTAACATTTATTAATTAAATGATTACATATTATTTAATTAATTGATGCTATCCCCTAGCTAAATTAATCTAATTAATTAAGCTATCCCCTTTATTAATTAATTATTAAGAAACCATAACCTATTTTAATTAACAAATTCCTCTCTTATTCTTCTATTAAATAAATAAATTTAATTATTTATTTTATTTAATTTATTTGGTCATATTCCTCCATGCTCCAAAATTGAATTAATTAAATTAATTAATTCAATTTTTTTACATTTCTCCTAACTGTAACCCCATTTTAACCTAATCCACTAACTAACCCTTTAACCAACCGAAGGTTTAAACCAACCTTATCCATTTATACCTCCCTCCAACCAATCTTATCCTAACCTCCTCCAAATATGTGCACATTCCTATTTTTCTTAAATAGGAAAATAACCTCCATTTTTTGTGGCATCCCTCCAAAATGGTCACCTAGCATCCCCTCCATTTCTCACACTCTTGAATGCAAATTGTCATCTATGAAGATAAGTGGTGTACTATAGAGACCCCTCACTTTGCACCCATATCATATTTAACTCATCCATTTCCCTTCACAAATCATTCACTCTCATCCATAGTAACATCATAATATAATTTTGTCTACTCTTATTAGCACTCTTTATTATATCAGTTGCATCCATTTTATATATTTTAGCTTAATTTTCCTTCATTGGGAATCAATATCAAAACCATATTAGCTTTATCATCCATCTCGGTTTATCAAATCTATAGTTTCATAATCATGGATCTTATTGATAATTCTTGATAGCTAATTTTGTGAGCACACCTATCAAATCAATAATTTTAAGGAATATCCTCATCAAAAGAGGCTTAATCTTTCTTTTTATTGCTTTCTTAGTTACTTTCTATTGATGCCTAGAATTTCTCCTAGGTGAACAACCTATGGGAAGCTCAGTGAATGTGGGACCTGACGCTTAATCACCAAGCTAGCTTTGAGATTTTAGAAGTCGACTCTTCATGCTTAGGGGAGTAAAAGGGAAGAAAAACTAACCCTACTAAGGAGAAACACCAAGATTTTGGAACACTTTAAACTCAAAATGCAGAGGATATTTCAATAAATGAAATAATATCAAGGCAACTTTGCAAGATATAAGCCTAGGAACAGTTGCAGAAATACATTAACACAATAAATAAAAGACATAGAGTGAACCATGCAATACACTCATAGAATAGAGAAGCCTGAATGCATAATCTATTTAGCAAAGCTTAAACACAAATGTACTAAAGTCAAAGATTACATCTAACACACACATAAACATTCATGAGAACTAAAACTCCAAAATCAAAGGGTTGAAAGCATGATCAATTTATATTGAGAATTCAAGCTACCTATTACAGTTTAAGGCTTACAAAATATTTAAAAACAAAGCTTTCTGAAAATCTTCTGCAAGATTCCTACTCTATTTCCACAAAAAGTTAAGTCTAAAAGTTCCCCTTCTAACACTACAATTCTCTATATAAATAGCTAAGGTACTGCCTGAAAAGCCTAATAGAAAGTGGATCAGACAGAGTGCTACATGTTCCATTCCACCCATCTTTTGATGTTGGGTCACATCGTTGACCCTAAAAATATGAAAGTTGACCTATGTTCTATAAATGGAATCAGATTCTTCATTATTACGCTCATCCTCCACTCCTTAGTAATCATGACAATAGTTTCACCCAGAAATGCACCAAAACTGAAAGAATGATGAGTATGCAGAGCTTGACACATGACAAAGTATAGCTACAACCGAAAGGACACATGGCACATGAAACTTGAGGCTAATTTTAAAAAAAAGATGAAGCATCATCAACCCCCACAAGATGCCCACATGTCACGGTCAGAAGGAAATTAGAACCCACTTGTAAAAAGAGATTCAGCTTGCAAAAGAAGGACACGCAGAACTCAAGTGGGGAAATTGTCTCAAAAGAAAACCACACCTCGTCTGATCGCTCATGAGATGACCAGGTGTCATGTTCAACAGGAAAACCCAGGCCCACTAACAGAAGAGAAAACTTGTTTATCACCTAAGGGACATGTGGCACCTCAATGAGAACTCTAGTGAACAATGTTGAAAGTCGTGACCAAGATGCACATCATTCTGATAGATGGAAAAGTGTGCCTCTATGAAACAAATTTCTGTGGAAAGGAAAATAGGAGCACCATCTTAAAGTTTCAACCCGTGACATTGTGGATTTTTTATTCACGGCTCCTTTTTATCTCCTAATCTTGAGTGTTTGTATTTAATAGTGTATTTATTTTTTAGGCTAAATTAGGATAGTAGATCCTAGTAGCATTATCAATGTGGTTACATTCGCATCCTGGGTTTCCATGTAGATCAAGTGTTGAATTTTACTTGTGTGGTTACTCTAATTACCATTTTCAAAGTTTTAAATTATTTAAGGATTTTGAGATTATATCTTCTATTGATTCACCCCCCTCTTCGTAGAAAAATTGCTTTCTACAATTAGTATCAAAGATAAGTGCTTGGAAATATTTAATCAGTCTAAGCATATCTTGGATATAGAACACATGACTATTTTAAAAGGATCCTCTTCTAATAAGGC
Organism: Thuja plicata; assembly: GCA_018584345.1. NCBI lineage: Eukaryota > Viridiplantae > Streptophyta > Pinopsida > Cupressales > Cupressaceae > Thuja > Thuja plicata. Next base: position 1,191,540 of record MU227375.1, on the reverse strand, counting down.
ATCTTTATTTGATGCTATCAACTATGCTTTTTGGAGAATAAGAATGGAAATTTATACGTCTTCTCTAGGATTTTATGTGTGGATGTTAGTATTAAATGATAATATTATGCCTAAATCTCCTTTAATCAAGATCTTGTTGATAAGAAAGAATACATATTCAATGCTAAGGCAAAAAAATATAAACTTTATGGGTCATCTAACACCAAATTTTTGAAGGTAATGCTTTAACGGATAGGAAAGGCCATCTAGGACAAATAGAAGAGTATCTAAAATGGGAGTGATAAAGTAAAGAAAGAAAAATTAAAAATTTACAATGCTATGGTTGAAGGATTGAAGATGAAGGAAGACAAACAAATTTTAGAGTATCTCCTTAGAGTTGATGTGATAGTAAATATAATCAAGGGTATTGGAGAAAAAATGAAAGATGTTGTAGTTGTCTAGAAGGTTTTAGTATCTTTACCTACTAGATATAATGCTATTTTTTTCCATGGAAGAAGCAAGAGACCTTAACAAGATTATATTTGATGAATTACATGTTATCCTCACAATATATGAAATGAGAATCATTGGAGAAGGAGATACTAAGAGAGAAACTAATTTTAAATTAACAAAGAAGACAAAGGAAGAGATTTTATAGTCAAATAGTGATATGGATGATGAATTTGTAGACCTTGTAAAGAAACTCAAAAAGGTTTTGAAAGTATAAAGGGGAGATACCTTTCAAATTCTTCAATTGTCAGAAGATTGGACACTTTTTGGCTAAGTGTCCCTATCAAAAAATGATAAATATGATTAAAAATCCTTCAAGAAGAAGTAAAAAGGCTAGTTCCCTTACAAGTAAAGAAATTCTTTAAAAAGGAACAAAATTTTGTATATTAAAGAAGAGAGTACAAGTTCAAAACATAGTGATGATTTTGATGTTGAAAATTTTGAGACTTTGATCATCGCAGTTGGGTCACTCACTACAAATCAGAGTGATGAAGATGATGTTGAGGAAAGTGAAATGGACCTTGAAGGAGAATTATTATGTGCTCTAAAATAAATTAGGTGATTGAAGAAGGAAAATTATTAGCAAAAAAGTTTAGCCTTGAAGGAAAGTGAATTCGTAAAGAAGGAGCTTGAAGGGAATTCTAGATGGTCATCACTCTAAAGATTAAAATTGGAGAAGGTAAAAGACAAGAAGCAATCAGTTATGAACTTATGTTAAAAATTGAAAAAAAAATTAAAGTTAGAAAGTGAAGTAGTACCTTTGAGAAATGAGCTTATACAATTGAATATTGTGTTTGATAGAAAATTAAGTTTGATAATATTTTGATGACATTAATTTTCCATTAGTATGCAAACAACACTTTCGGTAAGCATACGCCGAAAGACAGGACAAAGAGAAAACTGGAAATCAGATATAAAGAGATCACCGAAAATGGCTAAGTACATCTAGAGAATCGATGAAACAACTTTGTGTGTACACCGAAGATGCAAAGTGGAAAGGATAAAGAGGAACCTGACGTACAGGACATAGTGCAAACCAAGAGACAGTTAAAGATAAAAATGAGAGAACAAACCTGAGAGACAGACAACTGATTTCAGTGCTTAACCGACCATCAGAAACTGAAAGTCAGTTGCAGCCCACAAAAAGTGGATCTGACTTCCACGTCAGATAAAATAGTCTTATTCTATTTATAGAATCTTGATTTGTTTTAAAACCATTTCTTTAGGGAAAAGAAACATGAATGCAAGTGCTTTAATCAATCTAATTGATTTAAAACACATAGACTAGGAGATCAAGGTAAAAGTTGTAAACCTTATCTTAGAGTTAACATTGTTTTTCGTGAAACTTGATGATGTCAATCAATCTTATAAATAGATGATGCAATCATTCATTATACATGTGTGAATATAGAAGAGAGGATGACTGAAGCCTATGAGCACATCTATGGATTAGATTGAAAGTTTCAAGAACCAGAACAACAAAAGGTGAATTTGGTTAGCAAGAACCAAGAACAGAGACTACTGAGAATCAGAGGTATTATTCAATCACATTAGGTGATAATCTTATTCATGTAAACTTAAATGGATCTGTATCAGCAATAGGAGATTGCATTTACCAAGTCAAATTGTAATTTGATATCAATCTAACAAGTGGAGAAAAGTGTAAAAATCCTTTCAAGGAAGGTGGATTTAACAGTCCAACTATAAATCTCTTAACTGAGTTCACACTCAACAGTGTTGCTAAAGCTCTTAACCGAGTAGACTTTAACAGGTCTCCACAGATACTCTTAACTGGGTAGATCATCAGAAGTGATCAAATTGTAAGCCTTAACTGGCCCCTTCCAATCTACAGATAGTGACGATTTTGTGGGTGTCATCCCCACCGTAGTTTTTACTTCCTAACAGGAGTTTTCTGCGATATCATATCATGTGTTATGTGTCAATTAATTTCATGAATGTTTCTATGAATTTTCACATGTATGTTAAGTTTATAAATTGATATAAATCACATCAAGATAGTATAGATCAGATGAATGGATATACAATTGATTACACAAAGGTTAATTGAATAAAGGATACAAAAGTTTTAGAGGTACCGATTCACCCCTCCCCTCTTAGTACACACTTCCCATTAATTCCAACAATTCTAGTATCAGAGCTAAGTCTCTTCTTTGGAAAATCTTAAAGGCTTAACAGAAAAGATCATATAATGGAGAAGTATACACTCGACAAGAATATTGAAAATAAGAAGCTAGAAATTTAGATGTTCTATGAGCAGTATAAAGAAGCTAGAATCAATATAAGAGTCTGAGATGAAACAACCAAAGAAGGAAACCTACATGGACAAATACTGTCCTACTTGCAAAATGAATGGGCACACAACTCTTGAATGCTGGAAAAAGAAAAGGCAAGCATGGAAGCCTAAAGGTCAAGAAACTCCCTATCAACCGAAAAGAGTCGGTAACCAGTATGTATGGGATTACAACACTTGGAAAAATTGTATAGCATGTGGAAGATTTGGTCACATTGTTGCAAACTATATGAGATAGTGGACTAGAAATTCTAGAGGTTGGACTAACCTCGGAATGGCATGCTTACACTATCATAAAGTTGGTCATCTCAAGAAATATTGCAGAGACTGAATGACAGAGACTAGCACATATCCCAATGTAAATACCATTGAAGACATCCAGAGGGCAAGAGACAAAATGTGGAGAAAAGCTTCAAAAATGATGAAGCTAGACCAAGCAATGCAAATGGTGACACCCCATCCAATGGATCCGGTGACTTCACCACCCCCACCTAAGCAGAACAATTAAGTATGGAACTGCATTACCCCAAGTTATTATTTTAAATCAGTTCCATAATATGTTGATAAAATGCCAAATTAGCATAAGTAAAGATGCATCATGGTATTACTTGTTAAAATTTGTGATAAATATGCTATCGGGCATACATACCAAAAAATTTCGGTATACACTTAAAGCTGAGACTGCCTACACTTATTGAGAAGCGTCGGTTAACATGAGAAATCAAAGTTTCTAGGTGTAAACTGAGCCTCGTCAATAACCGAGCAAAGTGAACAAGTTGTTTGCAACACCGAAACTCGTCCATAAAAGCAAGAGGTATAACGACCACCCCAAAATGTCATGTTATCACCAAAGGGAAGTTAATGTCCTAACTGACGAACTCTGTCTTCACACACTGAGGAGCTAGTAAGCATTAAAGACACACTTTTTAGGGAAAATGACTATAAAGGGCAATGGATCAGACTCATTGTTCACCACGACCAGAACAAAGCGACGAGAGAACTTTTTTAGTAGACAACAATAGGATCACAGAGCGACACCAAATCAATCACTAGCACTCCAAAGAAGATTAGAAACAACACTTGGTGTATACAGTAAGTTCTACAACAAATGACAACTTTATTTCATGCATTTCACAAAAAGCCCTAAATCTGGAAAAATGGCCACGACTTCAAGAATTGTGAAATCGAAGAAAACCAAGAAGGATGAGTTTAATCTCATCAAGAATTTGGCATGTGAGGAACCATACTATAAGATTCATCATGAGGTTTCCTCACAACCCGATGATGCTAGAGCATTCTCATGAATACCAGCTAGGGTTTTGCTCGTTAAAGATGTTTGAGCATTTATACACTGCAAGATTGCAGAAATAGGTGATTCAGAGGTTGAACAAGCTTATAAGAAGCTATTAAATGAAGATGGAACATTGAAATATGATCATAAACATATATAAGTTAAAGGGCTCACTAATGCCCTCTTATTCCTGAAGGTCTTCAAAACCGAGTGCATTTGGTTAGTACTGAGTTGAATGCACAATCACAAACTATGGCTGGATGAACCAAAGATGATAACCCGAGATGTTATCCATGTTTTCATCGGTTACCCTATAACTAAGAAGGTAAAAGCATTAAAGCACCCACCAAAGGTTGAGACTGAAAAGATCATAGGAGCCAAATGGGATGGCAGAGGATTAAAGGTATCCACCATTACCAATGATGAGATGAAATTCGGTGCATGCATTCTAGGCTACAAATTCTTTCAAGCCAGCAGGATGAACAGCATAGCATCTGGTGTGGTAGACACAGCTTACAAAATTTTGAAGAAGGGAACTCAATTAGACTTATCCAAACTTCTACTCAACCAGCTAGAAGAGAATCTAAAGACTATAAGAAATGCAAAGTCAAACACATGTAAGTTTGGCCCAGCGGTAGGAGATGTGAAATCGGATAGTACAAAACCAGTCACCATGCAGATCAGTGAACACATAGCCTCACTGGGATAAAATTTTGAGACAGTCATGGATGAATACTTTACTGTATTCAAAGACCGAATGCAAAAGAGGGTAAGGATCCCCAAACAACTCATTGAGAAGTATAAAGATGAAATATGTTTCATGGTTGATACAAACCACACTTATATCAAACCTGTTGTACCGAGGACAGCATGGCTTCAACCATTATAATATGAGATAAATATTGATCAAGCATCTAAAGCAATTGATGCCTTGTTAAATGAACCACTGGATAAGAAACAACCCAAGTTTGGAACATATGAGGAGGCCAAAACAAGAATAAAATCAGGCTTGGTTGTAAAGAAAATTGTCAGGAAAAAGGACAAAATGGTAAAGAACCTTAAGAAGATACTGTCGGCAACAAAGGAAGAAATCGAGCAGGAAGAAGAAGCTAAAAAGGAGGAAGAAACCGAAGGATAGCTACCTATTGGTGAAGCTAAGAAAAGAATTACTCTGAGGCCACAGAGTCATAATCACCACCTCCTCCACCAACCAAGAAGCCAAGGACAACAACTACTTCTAGAACAAGAAGTCAAACATCTAAGGATTCATGTCCTTCACCTTTGAAGAAAGGAAAAGTAAGAACATACAAGAGGAAAGCGGCCACACCGAAAAGAGGGCCAAACAAAAGAATAAGGAAGCTCATCAGAACCCGAGAATATATTGAAGACACCGATCAAGATGAAGTTGCAGAGGCAGAAAAATGTTAAGGTTAAAACTCTAGAGAGCATTGATGACATATGCAAATCTATTGCAAATTTAGGATCTATCACAGATTCTAAGATTAGAAGATGGTTGAAACTAGATCTAGAAGATCATAACAAAGTTGAAGACACCATCATAGCAAAGATGTACAAGTTCAAATATGTACCAATTCAATTTGAAAGCAATAATGTACCAAGGGAACTCTTGGACAGACTATACTCTAGATGGACATTTGCTTTGAAGAATGAGAAGGAAATAAGAGAAAGAGTACTTGTTATTGTAATGCCTTCTGAATCCAAGAAATAAGAAATTGATGAGATGATGGAGAAACACAAAAAGGAATTCTCACCAAAGTTGAGAGCCTACAAATTTCTTGAAGGGAAGCTCATAGATCTTGAACAAGAAAGCCACAAGAAATGGTGTAAAATTCTAAACCGATCTACTGAGGAAGAAATCCCTGATAAAGACCTAAAATAGAAAGATGTTGATAAGGCAACTCAAGAACAAATATTAATCAAAGATGTAGAAGCTGATACATCAGTTGAGTTAGAGAAGGAAGAAGAAGACACAACCGAAAACAAAAATATGGATGTTGCGGATGAGTCATGGCCTAACCCCACAAAGGACAACATTGTGGATAACACTATCATTGACATTACTGATGATCCAATAGAAGAAGTAAATAAAGATGAAGATGTCAATGTTACAAAGTACACAACCGATGAGCAGAACACTGGAATTGATAATACATGGGTGAATATACCAGGCAACATGCCAATATTGATACAAGCTATCAATATTCTACAAGAAAAAGACAAGTCACCTAAAAAAGGTACTCCCGAGGATGCAGGGGAAGAGGAAAAGAAAGACAACACTGATAATCAGAAGGATATCGGAGATACTCACACAATAACTGATACAAACAAGGTTACAGGAGGAGATACAAAGCATGCAGATAGAGACACAAAAGAGAATGATGCACAGGCAAAGACAGATGAAGTGCATAAGGACACCAATGAAGGAGATAAACCTAAAGATGGCACTCCTGAGGAAACTGACAAAGTTTCTACCAAAAATGTGAAGGTTAATGTGGAGACGTCTATAGACACCTAACAAGATGAAACCGAATCAAAGCAGCAAAAAGAAGCACAACAAGTAACTTCATCAAGCACAACAGATAAAGCCAAGAAACTGGAAATGGTACTGCACTCAAGTGCAACTCAAAAGAAGAAGAAGAAATCCAAGAAGAATAAGTTGGAATTCACTTTGGATGAAATCATTGAGATACCAAAATGTGACCCAACTACTCTTGATTATGAAGCATTAAAAGAATACGGTGAAATATGCCAAAGAAAGGCATTACAGGAGAAGCTGAGGAAACAGCACTGAGACTCAATGGTACTATAAAAAACAAGGGACATATTGCACCAAATTGTTCTTGATGTTGATATTGATCAAAACAAGCCAATTCTTGATCAATTAGCCACTCTCACCAACGCAATTACAACACAGAATATTGATGCAGACAAGGCAATTGAAGAGAGAGCAGAGCAGAATTACTAGCAAAAACTAATTGAGAACACCAGCCAAGAAGTGGCATTCAAAAAGGTAAAGCTTTCAGAATTCATTACTGAATTAGATCCAATTATAACTGAAGTTATTTCCTTGTTTCAACAACTGAGCACATTGGAAAAGTTCACTAAAGAGAATAGTGACAATATAGAAAAGTTAGATACAGATCTAGCTAACAGTGCTCAAAGCTTAACCACCGATGGAGACAATGCACTAAAGATGCATTATGAGAAAATCATTGAAATAAAAAGAGTAAGGCGGGAACTGTGGGAAGCAGAGACACACTTCAAGGAAGAATTTTCCGAGCTTCAAGCTCAACTTCTACTGAATCTTACATTGCTTCAACAACACATCAGTTCAGGAAGGCAACTGATAGAAACTCCCAAGATGTCTGTAGCAGACAACATCTATGATATGCATTCCAAGATCACACTCGGGCACATGGCTCTAGAGAACTTAAAGGAACAATGGGGGAAAATGATGGAAGACATGAAGACTTCATACTCCCACATTTTTGATAAGCTATAAGGTATAGACCTTTGCCCTTAATATCAAAAAAGGGAGAAAATGATATGTGTATATATATATATATATATATATATATACATTCATATGGGGAAAATGATATGTATAGATAGGGAGGTAGTATACAGTACTATACCGGCATATACATAGGGGGAGTCATGAAATGACTAAGAATTATATATGTTATACATACTTAACATTTTGTTAGTATTTTGCACATATCATTTTTTGATACTAATGTCAAAGGGGGAGATTGATGACATTAATTTTCCATTAGTATGGAAAAAACACTTTTGGTAAGCATACATCAAAAGATGGGACAAAGAGCAAACCAAAAATCAGATATAAAGAGATCACCGAAAATGGCTAAGTACAGAGAGAACTGATGACACAAATTTGTGTGTACACCAAAGATGCAAAGTGGAAAGGATAAAGAGGAACCTGACGTGCAGGGCATAGTGCAAACTGAAAGACAGTTAAAGAGAAAACCGAGAGAAAAAACCTGAGAGACAGTCAATTGATTTCATAGCATAACCGGCCGTCAGAAATTGAAAGTCAGTTGCAACCCGCAAAAAGTGGATCTGACTTCCACGTCAGATAAAATAGCCTTATTCTATTTATAGAATCTTGATTTGTTTTTAAACCATTTCTTTAGGGACACTTGAAACATGAATTTAAGTGCTTTAATCAATCTAACTGATTTAAAACACATAGACTAGGAGATCAAGGTAAAAGTTGTAAACCTGGTCTTAGAGTTAACATTGTTTTTCATGAAAATTGGTGATGTCAATCCATCTTATAAATAGATGATGAAATCATTCATTATACATGTGTGAATATAGAAGAGAGGATGAATGAATCCTACGAACACATCTATGGATCAGATTGAAAGTTTCAAGAACCAGAATAGTAAAAGGTGAATTTGGTTGGCAAGAGCAAAGAATAGAGGCTACCGAGAATCAAAGGTATTATTCAATCACATTAGGTGGTAATCTTATTCATGTAAACTTAAATGGATCTGTATCAGCAATAGGATATTTCATTTACCAGGTCAAATTATAATTTTCTATCATTTTAATAAGTGTAAAAAACCTTTCAAGGAAGGTGGATTTAACAGTCCAACTATAAATCTCTTAACCGAGTGCACACTCAATAGTGTTGCTAAAGCTCTTAACCAAGTAGACTTTAACAGGTCTCCATAGATACTCTTAACCGGGTAGATCATCAAAAGTGATTAAATTGTAAGCCTTAACCGGCCCTTTCTAATCTACAGATAGTGAAGATTTTGTGGGTGCCATCGCCATCGCAGTTTTTACTTCCTAACAGGAGTTTTCTGTGATATGATATCATGTGCTATGTGTCAATTACTTTCATGAATGTTTCTATGAATTTTCACATGTATGTTAAGTTTATAAATTGATATAACTCACATCAAGATAGTATAGATGAGATTAATGGATATACAATTGATTACACAAAGGTTAATTGAATAAAGGATACAAAATTTTTAGAGGTATTGATTCACCCCTCCCCTCTCAGTACACACTTCCCATTAATTCCAACATATTTTTGATTTTTTAGATGAAGTGTTATCCAAACAAAGGTTGAACAATGGTAAATCTGGTTTGAATTTTGATAAAGGCCAAAGTTCTAGTAATTCTTTCATTGAAGGTGACAATAGTGATTGATTTGTTAAGGTTCAAATAAACAAAAGGTATCCATAATGGTATCCTCCTACAAGAAGAATAAAAACAAATAGGTTTTCTCCTTTTTATGGCTATTGTAACTTTTGTTAACTACTTTGGTCATGAAGCAATTTATTGTAGGATTATGTCAAGGAGGAAAACTATTTTTGTTAGTCAAAATTATTTTGATTATTTAAAAGAATTCATTATGATCTATTTTAAATGTCAAAATAGTGGACACATTACAAAACAAATTGTAACATGATTTTTGTAGAATATATGAGGAATGGAAATAAGTCCTTAAGTGTCCCTAACAATTTCATGAAAGAGAAAAAGAAAGTGTGGAAGAAGAAAGAAGTAAAGAAGTCATAAAATTTCATGATTGATCAAACTTATTCTCATTCAAATACGGTAAATATTTGGATAATAGAAAGTGGTTTCTCAAATCACATGAGTAATGAGAGAAAGTTCATCGAGCTTACCGATTGGAATGGTAGCCTAATAAAATTTGTCCAGATATATCATCAATACAAATTTTTGGTAAAGGTTCTTTGAGCATAAATAATTCATTAGAAACACACATAATGTTTGGTATGTAAAAGGATTATTATATAATTTATTGAGTGTTATTCAGATGTGTGATAATGGATACATTGTAACTTTTAATGCTCAAGGATGTTAAATTAGAAAAATCAAATCAAGAAGGTTGATCACTGAAGGGAAAAGAATAGAAGGCAATGTTTATGATCTGAGAGAGATAAAAGGTAAAAGTTGTTTTTTTTTCTTTAGGAAAGTTCATGAAATTCAGCTTTGGCATAGAAAAAAGCTTAGAATTATGGCCTCTCCTTCTTTCTAATTCGATTAAAGAGAAAGCATATGCTCAAGGGGAGTAAATTTCACTAATTTTATCTTACATCACTAAATGGTGGGGTTTTTTTGGTTTTTTTATCTTTGACATTGATGTCAAAGGGTGAAAAAGGTTGTATTTTGTAGATGCATATCTGATCAATTTAAATGCATATTGATGTTGAGATTTTACATAGTTTGTTATTGAGTTCAGATTTCAAATTATTGTGATACAGATTTTAGTTATTGTCTTGTTGTAGGATGCTTATTTGTATAGATTTTGTTGTTGTTGATAAGGTCATTTTTATTAAAGTTGTTAATAAGGATGCTTATTGTTTTTATAGATTTTTTTTTTGTTTTTGATTATTTCATAAGACCTCAAGAAATTATGAACTTGATACGTGGCTATAGAGAAAACTTGGAAGAAAAGGTTATGTTTCAAAGGTGTTAAGATTTATAACAACCAAGTATGACTCAAAGATCTTTGTTTTTGAAGAAAGATGTATTAATATACTAAAAATTCAACATGCTTTTTCACATTTTTGGGTGGGTGAAAAAGGCATTTTTTTCACATCGCCACTTTTTGGCATACCATGATCCTGAACATACCAATGTGATGGCTTAGATATTGTTATTTTTTTCCACCAAAGTTCAAACCCTGAGGGTTATTACTAAGTTTTCATGTTAGGGATGAGTTCCCCTCCATGGTCTCATTAGTTCATATCTTTGTGCAAAGTAATTTACCCCAATATTTTTAAATAATTTAAAGAAAAAGATGAATATGGTACTATTTTGAATGTTAATTATTTAATTATAAAATAATATGATATCTTAAAGTCTCATATCATTTTGTATAAATATTTTAACTAAAATTAAAACATAGTCAACATATGTTTGGAAAATATAATTCTTAAGTTAAAAAATACCTCTTTAAAATAATATAAATAAAATAAAAAGATCTTAAATAAGGTTAAAGTAAATTAAATAATTATGAGCTAAAAAACTCTGATGAATAATTTAAATAAAATAAAATCATTCTTAAATCATTTTGATGAAAATAAATAATCATTAAATAAAGCTTGAAACATTTTAAAATTAAATTGGTAAAATCTCCTATATTGCAATTTTAGAGTTTTTGAATTTTTTGAATTAAAAAAAAAAAGGTTTGATGGCACTTGGATGATTTGCATAAATCTTCAAAATTCACTTGCATTTGAATAGTTATAGAAGCATTATTAAATAATAATCGCTAATATTATTAGTTCTATATAATTGCATATATCTTCACCTACATATCTAAAATTTCTACTATAAAATCTTAAATCCTTTAGTTGACGTCTAGGTGTCTCTTTAATTACATCAACAATGTGTAAACACTCTTAATAAAATACTTCAATATATGTCAAATGGATATTTCAAAATATCTAAAACTTTATCAGATATTGTCTTATACTCTTTGTAAAGGAAAACAATCACACATCACAATTCTCTTACATTCGATTAAAGTTTTATATTATATTTTAATTACGTAGAGCATCAAATAGTCAATTATTAACAAAATAAAATTCTCGACTTTCCAAGGTAAAATTTGGTTCATTGATCTCTTTGTCAAATAGAGTGATTGCAATATTCTTAATATGTATTCCTCTATTATAATATATAAATATAATGAGAAAAAACTTGTGTATAAAACATAAACAAATGACATTATAATCTTTTTTTCTATAAGATGTAGTGTAATGAATTGTATCCCTTTACAATTTTGCATTTTTTTGGGGCCCATACTTTAGTGTGCTTTTACCTAAACCATTTTAAGTGTATTTGGGTTTCCTTCCATTTTAGAGGTTCTATTTTGGTGGGACCAGGGTGCCCAACACTTATGTCCTACCAAAATTCACTAAAATTGCAATCATTGTTACTGACCTTCACAAATTTGAATTATCATTTTGGTTTTTGTACTTGACCATTTTATGTCGAACTAAATTCACAAATATCTTAACTAGGCACTGCCGAGATAATCAGACGTTGTGTCATGGATCATGAACTCTAAGATATATTATGGGAATGTCATAGCGCCATAGAATATTAAGGGTGGGAGGACACTATGGGGGGGAGGAAACAACCCATAAGGTACTATGAGAAGGATTGTGGGGGCTCCTTATTGTGGGCTAATAGGTTAAAGCATCTTTAAGAATGCTAAGGAATATGCTAAAGCTTGCAATGTATACCAAAGGATGGGGAAGCCTTTCGGGAGGGACGAGTTGCCTCTACATTCAGTAGTTGCATTGCAGCCATTTGAGAAATGGGCAGTCAAATTCATCGGGCCAATCAACCCCCCTACTAGGCATTCCAGTGATCGATATCTAATTACCGCAACAGATTATCTCACTCAGTGGGCAAAGGAAGCACCAACACTATATTGCAACACGCCTTTATATAGTAGGCAACCACAAGTTTCATATCTGAAAAATCTCATCTCCAGGTTTGGATGTCCTAGAAGTCTGACAATGGATCAAGGTAGACACTTCTTGAGTGAATTAAATACCACGACTTTTGTCTTTTTTAGTAAAATCATCACGCACTAGATCAACAAAACCCAAAGTGACTTCTCGTTCTCCTTCAAGTTTACCTACTACAGTACCAGAATGAATATGATCTCCTCCAGACATACATAGTGCTTTAGCTAGTACACGGAAGTGTGTACCATGATTTCTTTGTCTGTCAATAACTGTGTGCATTGCATGGTAAATGTGAAGAAGTAGGTCGTTATCTCGGCAATAATAAGCCAACGAAGTATTTTCCATAAAACCTCTAGTCAGATAATCATGCGTGACTATAAGAACTCTCAATTCTCTGGCGAATACTGCTCTTTTAATCATTTTTTCACATGTACCTATAGTAGCATTCAGGTAATGTCCCCTATATAAAGCAATATTTTATCATTCATAAAGTCTAGGATTTTATGAGTACCCAAATTATGATCAATCATTCATATCCAATTCAATCAAAAGAAAATTTCATCATAGTGAGTACCAAGCTACAACATTTACATTTATGTATAACTTCATGTTTATGATTTATATGTTGTGATCATGTTATTGCATTAATACTTAAAGAACTTGTCTAAGGAGCATTGCATTATAACCTTTATGTGAATATAGTTTCATACCTAAGAAATGATCGTTTCATTTCAGAATTTTAATTATTATAAGCATTCTTTTTGTGTGCACCCGGCTATAAGATTCATGCTATCTAGGCCTTGCAGAATCTTTAGGTATATTCTTTAATATTTTTGTCTGCAATCATATAAAAGCATATATTCAGCTTGCCAACTATTCCACTCAAATCACAAATCTAATCAAAGTAAATAATATTTCCTAACATCTTTAATTATTTTATTTTCTTAGTATATATTTTTCCCTTTGGCCCGGAGAGGCTGCATCCTTTATATTGAAACATTATTTTATTTTTTACATCGGTAAGCATTTGAAACCCATTAATAGGCTCCTGTTGAACACAGGACAATGCCAAAATGGAGAGCCAAACATGACATCAAACAGAGACAATATTATCATAAACGATCCTACAGTAGGGCCTCAATAGAAAAATATATTAGATGTATTTTAATATTTAATGTATACAGTAAAATCAACACCTTCCTACAACTGAAAACACCCCAATCTAATTACAATATGAATACGAGAACATGATAGTACAATTGCTTGCCTTGAGCATGTTAAATACATCACAGGCGATGTATATATTACATGAAATCACTTGTCTAAACTTAACAGGTAAGATGACATAGATATTACATGAAACCTTAAGTCCAAACCTTCAGCAATGGAATATAGAGAAACATATTCATATTGGATTAAGACATTTATACTTCGATTATCGTTGTAGAATCTTCTGCTGACAATTTCTGAAGGTTTGACAGAGAAGCAGCAGAAACTATAGTAAGACCAATGAAAATAAACAATCCCATGGCAGATGCAGAGAGAGCACCTTCTGCACGATGACAAAACATTTCAAATTCATAGCAGACTTTCATCCACGCAGCATGATTATTTCCTTCCAATCCAATATACCCAATTGCACTAGCTGCTGATATCCCAGAAGTTATAACCAATGTCATCATCTGGTTAGTCAAGAAAAAAGTTTGAAAAATATAATTTAGTGGTAAGTAAAAATGGGAAAAATAAATAGTAGTATAGATCAGGTTTAAGTTTAAGCAGTTTACTAAAAATCATTCTTTTGTAGTGTAATTTAAGTTGTTGAACCATCTAAATAACTGAAAAAACTAGGTCTGAAATTATTCACTAAACATGATCCACATACTTACTAAGTCAAAGAAAAAAAGCCATTTTCTACTAGACTGAAGATGGCCCTTGACATTGCTAATATAGTATATGGCCAGAGATAACAGTCCATATACTGCAGCTGTTGCATTGGCCACAACGAAATACCTGAAAAAAAAAACCACGATTCAAACTGTTAAACAAAGCAAATATCCCATTACTATAATTTGGTTAGGTTATGCTTACATTATGTTACGTCTTGGTGGGTATCCTTGTAAGATCTTTATAAACTTCACTTATAATAAAGTTGCTAGGTTTTAAACTTGGATTCTTGAGTGGGTAGTAAGAAAAAGTGACAAAGATTGAAGAATAAAACGTTCAAACCATAAGTTAAAACCAGAGTAAAGAAAAGAATGGAAATCATACGTAAAGGCCGGCATATAGTAATATTTGGCATAAATGTAGACGCCATAAAGATCAATAGTTTGGTTGTCGAATCCCATAAGAATGGCAGCAACCAAAGTAGTTAGTGTAGCCATCAATCTCAAGAAAACTTCACGAAGACCTCCTGCTCGATATCCATAGCTAAAATCGATTGCCGCCTCCTTCTCACTAACTCTAAGCTCCTCCTCCTCTCCCTTCATATTCATGAATGGTGATAAATAGATACTTCTCTGCAAAACTAGATAATTTGCCTTTCTTGACTGAACGCTTATCGCCGTTTCATTCAATTTATAGATGCTAAGCCCGTATCAATAGCACTAAATGATACGCACTTCAGCAGTTGTCTCGATGTGACTTGCACGTGTAAAGTCCGCTTATTTAAAGACCAAACATGCCTGCTTTTGTTTTTTTCGGCTTTCCACGTTCCTAGCCTTCTTTTCTAAGCTATTTGTCATTTTTCCCTACTTCATTTTTAAAGGTTTAGGGTGTAATTCAAATAATAAAATTTCTCACACACGTAAACACATATAAATACTAGATTGGAAAACTCGTCTATAATAGATCTAAATATGTTTATCAAAAATTCATTAGATTGAACTTTAAAAACTAAAAATATTTTTCCCCATATTTTATTCATTTTCAATCTAATAATAAGACTCACTATTATGCTTTCACAAATTTTTAAACTAATATAAAATCAATACATTTTTTTAAAATAATCTTGTTAAATCTTATTACACAGCTAGCACGTCTGTTTACGCGAGTACGTGACATTTAAGGTAAGGACGAGCAAAGGCAAAAATAGAAAGAAAACAGTCGAAAATCCCTCCATTTTGTTGAGCCATTATCAAGTAATTTTTGAGTTGGTCAATATCAACTCATTGCCGACATTAATTGATTGACAATAAAAGAGTTTAAAACCATTTTGATTCTGAGAATGTAAACGAAGGAGTGGAGGTGTAGACCATGCACGCCATCAATCAGAATTAATGCAGTTGATGTTGATGAGTTATATTCATTATCAATGCCACTGTCATGATGTCATCTTCATCTACCTCGCCAATTATTTTAGTGCATACATAAAGAGTGTTCTAGTTATACGTATTTCTAGCTGCTTCGACTCGATTCTGACAACCATAATCTTTTGGAATGAAGAAATATGATTAATCAACCAAATTTTCTTTAAGAACTGATTTGGGATTTTCCATTTAAAACTCTAAGATTACTGCCTTCTCTCTCGATTTATATACATATTTTTGCTCGTTGGATAGGATTGGTGAACAAGAAATCTGCAATGTCATTTTTATGTCTTATCAAGTGCAATAAGAGTTGCAAAAGAGAAACTTAAAAATGTACATTAAAGTCTGCAATGTTATTTTTATATGTCTTATCAAATGCAATAAGAGTTGCAAAAGAGAAACTTAAAAATGTACATATATTTAATGTTGATAGGCATTGTGTACTGGTAACAAGGGATGGAATAGAATGAAGTGAGTGTGATAATAGAAAATCTTATTTGCAAGACTTGATTTCTAATGGGCTCATTGAGAACCAAACAACATTACCAGCAAATCAAAGACTTGATTTCTAATGGGCTCATTGAGAACCAAACAACATTACCAGCAAACCAAAGACCCATTGACAAGAAACCTAATTTTAAATCAAGTACTAATCAAATATCTTTATAAAACATATCCTCCTTGACTTTTCAACCATAATTTCAATTAAAATATACAATAAAAAGCAAAGGGAAAAAGATTTGTCAATGCATTTCTTTACCATTGAAATTACAACATGAATAGTATTGATGTGTGGCTTTGACACTTCAATGATGGTAAAATGGTTTTAGGAAAAAATTAAAATTTTTTTTGTAAGGTTTGAGATTATGTGGTTAAAGTGTTTTGAGTTTGCTCAAATATCTACATGAATGTTCTTTAAAAGTTGTACTCTATAAAATATATGAAGTTAAGCATATAAGTAAAATTATTTTTAAATTATTCTTGAAAGAGGAAAATATTACAACAAAAAAATAAATTCTATTTTAAATTCTATATTAGTTCTAGAGGCTAACTAGAATAAAAGAAAATTGAAAAAACAAAGAGAAGGGTAGGGGAAAAAACAAAGAAGGTGAGCCTATCAATCAAAAGAAATATCTTATCTTCTAGATATCCTTTTTAAACTCTAAAGAAACTATAGTATCAAATAGTTTTAAATATAAATTAAATATGAGAAAAGGAAATATATTTTTAATGACCAATAAAGAAGTATCAATATCAATATATAGATCAAACACAAATACACTATTCATATATATATATATGCTCACAAAGAAAAATGTCCTATATATGTCATGACGATAATATTTACTAGCATAAATCCCATTGGAAATAATTAAATAAAATATATATACAAGTTTTGATTAGATAAGCATGGGAAGCGGTCACTCCCATTGCATAGCATCCATCAAGGAAAAGAGAGTGTATCTCGCAAACCGTGAGATTGAGAAATTTTTTTTTAAAATAGCAAGAAACAAGAGTCTAGACCCTATACAAGAGACTTTTCCTCCTCACGCGAAAGAGAATGGGTATAAGAAGAAGGACTGTTCCTCCACCAATGGAATATAGTCCAAGAAATACTATCATCGAAGACCCCACTATAAAGAGAAGCAAGAGGTGACCCCCCCATAAAGGAATAAAAAAAATTAGAGGGGAAATAAGATGATCACTCAAAGGACAAGCATTTTCCACAAGAGAAGACTAAATCTGAGAGGAAGTAGTTATTACAATAGGAGTTGAACACATAATAAGAGGAACCATTTTAGGGCATTAGGGAATGAAAAAACAATACCAAAAATAAGACTCTCATTAGAATCCTGGGAAGAGTTGTCCTCTAAGGAAGCGAGAACCTCAACAATCAACCATGATCTTCTTTAGCATTATTCCACCAAGTAGTAGTCCCTTTTCAACACAAAAGAGAGTAATATAAGATGTAGTTGTGCAATAGGTTCCCTAGAAGAAATCTAATTTCTATCAAAGAAATGAAATAATACAAGCAATCTCAAACTTACATGAGTGGGTGGGAGGACATAGGATATCAATCTGGTGGTAGTTTTAAGGGGTGGGTGGGAGGGTGCCAAGTGACCAATAGTGAAGGCCAAAGGTCAAAGAAATGATAAACCAAGCCTCTACATAGGTATAAATCCTCATAAATAATATTTGCACCATAAATAATCACCAATGAATGTTTGACACTAGAGATAGGTTAGCTCACTCACTAAGGATGAGCAGGACTAGACTTGGTAGCTTGAGCATAACTTTGAGCCCTAGCAAAAAAAATATCCCACAAGAATGATAGCCTCAACACCAAAGGCATAGACCATCCAACGCGTGAGACACAATTGTATATTTGAGCATGGCATATGTATGAGAAGCAACACTAATAGAAATAAAGGTTTCAAAAGGAGGAATAGGGCCAGAATCCAAAGGAGGGGACTGAGGATGGTCTTTAGGGCCCATAGACATCAAATATGGGAAGGATATTCCCCCTAAGAAAGCCCATAAGAAGGCCCAAGGAAGAGGTGTGATCCAAAAGATACTTTAGGATCCTCTATAGGAGACTTCACAACCATCAATGTGCACAAAGAAGGGAAAAGAGGAGTTTGTTGGGATGATTCAGAATAATTGAGAGGGGGGGTGAATCAGTTATCCTAGGTCCAGATTTACCAATTGAACTTATAAACAATTTAACCAACTCAAATCCATAGTAATCCACTTGGTCTCTATAACACATAATCAATAACATAAACTTGTAGTTCACTGTCCTAATGTAATCAACTTGCAGAATACAAAACTCTTAACAGTACAACACATCAAATAACCTTCACACAACTATGACACTAGGATTTAACGTGGAAACCCAATATTAAAAAAACCACCAGTAACATGCTACCAATTTTCACTCTTCTAAAGTGAGCTCTGTGAGAACCCAACCCTGTTAAAGGCTACAATACACATTGTTAAATGTGACCCAGTTAAAGGATTTAATCGCTCTGTTAAAAGTGAGCCTTGTTAGAGGGCTTAGACCATTCCATTAGAATGCCACCTTGATTAAATGATTTACAATATGATTGTTAGGTAAACCTTGTTTAAAAGGATTTTGCACTGATACAATGGTTAGAAAGTAATAGCAATGTGATCTGAAACATACAACTCACTTTGCAAATACAGATCCACTTTCGCTCAAATGCTAATTCACTTACTGGCCTCCATTGTCATCTCAATCTCAAATCTACTTGGAAATATGTCAAGCAATCACCATTGTGTAGTCTTGTACTGCTCTTCTTAGCCTTCTCTACCTTCTTCTTAGATTTGCCAATCAACTAAATTAACCTCTTCCCATACACATAGCCTACAACTAGGTTAATTGTATACCTCTCTAATCAAGTAGCTATATCTTTTGCCACTTAATCATCATCGTAGAGCTTAGGGTTTGGTCAAATCCAACGAATCCTTCCAACATTTCATTTTCCATCTACAAGGTAGAACACATCCTAAAACTTCTTGAATCCATACATAAAAATGGTTAAACATATATTAAATGCTCATTTAGTTCTCCACAATGATCATCCTTATCTTAAATATACTTCACATATCCCAAGAAATTAACTATGTCGGTTGGGATCTCAAATCTTAATCAAACTGTCAAAATACTGACACTCGATCATCATTGTGTTCTTCCACTTGGTCATTACTAGATAATTCAGTAATTTACTGACACTGGGTAAATATTGATGCTCGGTCAAAACTGAATTTTCTCAGCATATACTGACACTTGGTTGACACTCGCATCACTTGTCACATACATAAGTTCCTTAATCTTCTGCTCTGTTACTCGGTCAAGACTAAACTTGTAGTCATCTAAAATTCACTTGGTGTTAAAGATAAACAATATATTACCTTACCTTGACATGCAATCTCATCAAGTACCCATTGTAGTTTCACATAACTCAACCATTTCACCAAGTCTTCTTGTTATCTCCTCTTTTTCAAATCTTCTTCATCAATCAATTGATTTGACACTTTACATGATATCAACTGTATTACCAGTTAAGGTTTGACATTAGTGGCAATATAACAATTGTTTCAATTGTAGCTTCCAACAATCTCGCTCTTTGGCATTGATGGAAAACATATGCAAACAACACATGCAAGGTTACCAAACAATCCAAACAGTATGTTCTACATAAACATATTTTTATTAATGTCCTTAGCTCATTCTGATTCTCTCCAATACAAATAGTATATCCCTCTTGGATAGATTTCTCTCTGTAGCTTATCTCTCTCTGTGTCTTCTCTTAATATCTCCCTCATAGTATAGTTTCTGTGTAATTCTCCCTCAATGTTTTCATGTCTTATTCTCCCTCTTTGACAACAATGCCAAAGACATACATCATCATAATGTACATATATTTGTGTCATCTTTATGAACTCTATGCTCCCTTTTTCATCTTGCTTATGACTCATCAACATCTTGTGTGTTACTCTTCACAACTTTAGGCAACTCCTATAGTGTCACCACCTTTGCATCAATTTGTCACATATTTTGTGTAGTACATTTGATGCAATCACTCCATGTGATCCTAGTTAGCCTCAGATAGGGGAATCACCCCTAATTTAACTCTTAGATACTCATGAGCATCATTGGGTAATGTCTTAGTAAATATATCTACCAAATGTTCCTTTGTATTTACATATTCAAGTCTTACTTCTTTGACTTGTACCATCTCTCTCAAGTAATGATACTTGATAGCAGTATGCTTGGTCTTTGTATGCATCACGGGGTTCTTTGAAATATTAATAGAACTTGTGTTATCACATAAAATAACAATTGGTTTAGTGATCTCTTCCTTCATACCTTTCAACAATTGCTTGATCCACACTATACTTGAAGAATTCACTATTGCTGCAACATATTCAGCTTCTCCTATTGATTAAGAAATGTAGTATTGTTTCTTTCTTGTCTAAGAGACTAATTCTTTCCTAAAAAGATTGTACCACTACTTGTACTCTTTCTGTCATCAACATTACCTGCCCAATTGACATCTGTATAAACTTTCAGTTCAAACTTCTCATTCTTCTTATAATATAATCCATAATCCTTTGTTCCCTTCAGATATCTCAGTATCCTTTTCAATGCCATCATGTGACTATCTTTAGGATTTGCAAAAAATCTTACAACAATCCCAACCGCTAATGCAATATCTGGTCTATTGTGGACAACATATTGTAGCTTCTCAATCATTGATCTATACAGGGTTTGATTGACTTCAGCTATCTCATCAGTCTTTGATATTTTCTGTCCAGTAGCCATAGGTGTACTTATAGGTCTGGAGTCCTCCATGCCAAAGGTTTTCAGTATCTCCTTGATATATTTAGATTGAGTAATGTAGATACCTTTGTTCATCTGATATAATTGCACACCAAAAAATAATTTGATCTCTCCAAACATAGACATCTCAAATTCAGTTTGCATCTCATTTGAAAATGTTTGGCATAAAGCATCTTGTCCTCCAAATATGATATCATCAACAAATATTTCAGCTAACAATATCGTTTTACCTTTCTCAGACTTTAAGTACAGATTATTGTTGTCATTAGTCCTTGTAAATCCAATCTTGACTATGTAATTGTGCAATATCTCATACCATGCTCTGGGGGCTTACTTCAATCTATACAACACTTTATGTAGCTTGCAGACCATATTCCTCTTGCTTGAATCAACAAATCCTTCAGCTTGTTCAATGTATACTTCTTCTTCCAGTATTCCATTCAGAAACATTGATTTGACATCCATTTGATATACGTTGAATCCTTTGTAAGCTGCATAAGCCAGTAAATTTCTAACTCCTTCCAATCTAGCAACTGGGGCAAACATCTCACCATAGTCAATGCCTTCTTCTTGTGCATAACCTTTGCATACCAGTCTAGCCTTGTTTATTTTAACTTCTCCATGTTCATTCAGCTTATTTCTAAATACCCACTTGGTTCCAATAACATTCTTGTATTTTAGTCTAGGTACTAGTGTTCAGGTTTTGTTCTTCTCGATTTCTTCAATTTCTTCATTCATGGCATGTATCCAATATTCAGTATCTAAATCATCTTTCACTGATTTGGGCTCAAAATCGCATAATAAGCATGTCTGATTTTTCAATTTGATTCTTTGTGATGACCTCTGAATATTTTTCTCCAATGATTTGATCTAGTTTATGATGTCTTCATACATATCTTGCTAGTGTAGGCACTGGTCTCCTTTGTTCCTTTTGTTCTTCCTCAAATTCATCATGCAAATCTATTTTAGGTTCATGTTGCGTCTCTGCTTCTTCCCCAGATTCCTCAGCAGTTGCCTCCTGATGCTCGGCAACCTCTTTCTGTGTCTCGGAATTTTCTTGATATTTCTTGGCAACACCATTATGTTGTTCATTTTGGCCCATTTATGGAACCCCATTTTAAAATTTCAAAAACCCATCTTTCATCTTGTTAACTATGGCTAAATGGGAAAATTTTGGCAACGTCGCTCATAATATTTTGTGAAGATTATACTCAATGAAGAGGAAGCATTATGAAGAGATTTTTTATTTATTTTTAAACCTTTTATTTGAATTTAAAAGAGCATGTTCAAATTTCTGGTTTGAAAATACAGGTTCAAATTTCTGGTTTGAAAATACAGGTTCAAATTCTGGTTCAAAAGTGCAGGTTCAAATTCTAGTTTAGAATTTTGAACAGTTCAAAATCAAGGTGCAAAGGCTCAGTCCTACAGGTTGATAGATTTTGAATATTCGTACCTATTTTTGGTTCAAAATTAAAATTCCAAAAGTTCAAATTCCGAAGTTCAAATTCCAAAAGTTCAAATTTCAAAAGTTCAAAATGAAAGTCAATTATGTTCACGCATCCGACAGTTTGAAATTAAATTTGAAAAAGGTTCTAGATTTTGAAATCTGAGGATGACCCACTTATTATTTTCGTCATAAGTATTTCTAGATTTAATCTTATGGCTATGAGAGCTTATATTATATATTATTTTAATACTTTCTCAGAATTGAACAGCTTGTGACCATGAATTTGTTGGGTTTATTTTTAAGCAGAAAATTAGTCTCAGTGCGGGGAGCATAACTTTTTATTGCACCGTTGGATTTGTCTCAAACTCTTACATGATTTATAAAACCTTATTTTCTAAATCCTAACTTGAGCGATATTCAAATTGCAATCTGATTTGAAAGATATTTACAACAGAGTACGGGTCTATCAAAAGGTTGTGAGCTATAACAGAAAAATTCATACCTTAT
Source organism: Thuja plicata (assembly GCA_018584345.1). NCBI lineage: Eukaryota > Viridiplantae > Streptophyta > Pinopsida > Cupressales > Cupressaceae > Thuja > Thuja plicata. The sequence goes on along the minus strand of MU227375.1, from coordinate 1,168,312 downwards.
ATTTCTTTTTATTATCTCTTCCCATTAATTTTTTATTATAAGGTTGTATTTTCTTAAAAATAACATTATAATACAGAGAAAAAATAAAACGGAGAAAGCCACAGAAGATAAGAAGAAGTTGAGGGATTTTCAAGAATTAGTTATATAACTAAAAAGTTACGAGAAGGAGGATTTTCCATAATTCTCTATAAAAGAGAAGTCTTTTCAAAGAAAAGGGGTTTTTTTTCTTCTTCCAGAGGTCTGTTGGCTATAGGGAAGGGATATCGATTTTCTACATTTGTAACAGAGGAATGGGGAGAGTTTATTTTTGCTTTTCAAAGCTTGATTGTGGTGCAGGGATACGATGATCTTACGGTCATTTGTATTATGTATTTGAAAATAAAAAGGAATTTATATATTAGATCGGAAGGTTTGCATGTATATTTTTCTGATTGGAATTAATCTCTAGGTTATTTCACTCATTTTAAGTGTAGTTTTTCTCCATATTGTCAAGTGTATGCATGTCATAAAATCTAAAGGTTTTTGTGCATTCTCTGTAGTGGGAAGATTGATTATATGATCTTTGTGTCATAGATTTAATTTTATTTAAAAGTTATTTAAATCTGTAAACACATTCAAATCATGTTGATAGATGAATGTTAGCTTGCCTTTGTGTCTTTTGGTTAAAGACATAACCAACAATTTATTCATTGCATATCTTTTAAGAGGGATTTGTACCTCTCAATTCAGAGCAGAGATGTTAATTTAATGATAACTTATCCAACTATTAGTGCTCTTTGTTCTTCTTTTCGGGTATTTGGAGTTATTTTTTTATCTATTTTTGAAGGAAAAATTTGTTCACTAATAGATTTTGGCAATTCTGTTGGGGAAACGAAATCAAAGATTAGTTCTTTCTATTCTCCAGATTCTGGAATTATCTCTGTGTATGCAAGATTGGCAACTCTGATAAATAATATGCAAATCCAAAGGGTTGCAAGAAAGGGGAAAAGACCAGACCCCACTATTTTGGAAATTCTTGAAATGGATGATGAATTTTTGCATGCATTCTAGAACCATTTCAAGGAAAAAACATTTCTCATGCTGTAAAAACCAACCCTAGTATTGAAGATGATCATAACTCTGCTCTTTTATGGAGAAGTCTTTGTGTCAGATTTCACAAGATGAAAGAGCTGAAAGAAAAGATAACATTGCTGCAAGAATATAAAAATAGAGTATCACAGTTGAACAAAGAATTGAGGATTGAAGATGATGAAGTTACAACTGTCCCACAATATTTTTGTTCTCGCAATTTTTTTGTCTTGAGTGAGCGAGAAATCTATCCAAGAAAACAAGTTAGAAAGAAACCCACAGTCGAAGAGTTAAATGCTAATAATTTGATCAATCGCTCCAATATCTTTGGAATGCCTTCAAGGGAAGCATTTTTTAGGCCGAAAGGGATGAACTGAATCCCTCTGAAGATCATCGATCTTCCCTACTACTAAAATGTGTGCATCAAAGATATTACCACATCAAGAATCTTAAACAAGAAACTTCGGCTACAACAAAAATTTCAAGGGAAAAATCACAAGATAAAGAATTGGTGTCTTACAATTTCTTAGGTCTTGGGGAACAAGATTTTACACCAATAGTTATACAATCATTAGTGCCTTGGGATGAAAACCAGCAACAAAGAGAAATTTTACATCAAGCTAAGAGTGAAGAGTCTCAATATTTCTTATCATCCATGCAGGCTAGTTGAGGAGATGAGATGCATGTGTGAGGCCTACATTAGTCTGTCATAGTTTCACTATTTTGTTATTCATACTTTCTTTAGTTTCATACCTAGACATACTTTGACTATGGTAGAATTATATGTATTTAGGGATCTGTTGAATCCTATTCTATGTATTCAGTACCTGATTATGTTATCAGGGTGTACACTTGTGGTATCACATGTTTGATTCAGTTCAGTTTATGATGATCATGTTTTATATGAGTTTAAATGTATGAATGTAATGTGATAAACTTGGTTTAGGAAACCGATGCTCAGTTATTCAATTCTGATGCAGATGTGGTTTATATGCATGTATATTATTGATGTCATATTTTTCTTTCATACCATGTTGTTTTGGATCTACTGATGTGTGCAATGAGTGTGTAGGAAAAGTTGGCCATGGACCTAAATCGGGGACTCAGTACTAGAACCTATGTAAATGCCCGTGCTTTCCAAGGTCCCGTCTATATAAAGAGACATGGACCTCTTTTTTTATGTGGTTATTTAATAAACGTGGTTTGCGTGTGTGTTATTAAATTAGTAAATGTTTATGTGATTAAGTCATGTCATTTGTTTTAATTTAATGTGCTAAATTTGGCAATTGTTGTAATTTAATGTTGACATGGCTAGTAAAGGGAACCAAGGTTAGTTTTAGGTTAACTAAGGTTATCTAGGAGTAGTACCCAAGCTTACCCCAGGGTTAGAAGTTTCTAGAAGTCTTCTTGACTTATAAATCTGTAGGTTAACTTCAGGGTTAGTTTTAGGTCTTTTGGGCTCCCAGGGGGTAACCGGGGTCAGTTTTAGTCACCCAACTTGGTACCCTATGGGTTAGGGATCATTTTCCATCATTAATGAGCCTCTAAAATCATTTATTTCTCCCTTAAAGTGTCACTTTAAGACTTGAGCATTTTTGAAGAGGAGTGTAACCTTGGTTAACCTCACTCTCTCTTCTACCCAAGTTTCATTTGACTTCACCTATGGAGAGTTAGACTAGTGGTTAGTTAAGGTTTAGTTAGAGTTACCTCACCTTTGGGTTAAGCCTTGTTCTTGATGGAGGTTTTCCTATTTAGGGAAGGATTGAGGATGAGTTGAGTGTTCACCCACTCTCTACTCTTAGAGACAGAATTCAAATTGAAGGAGCCTTTGGAGAAAGAGCTTAGGAAGGACAGCTCAACACCATCCCACTTTTCATATTTAAGTTTGGATTCAAGGTTGGACCTCTTAGTTTAGATTTTTATTTTCATGTGTGTTATTGAGCTTGAAACTCCATTAATAGACTCCTATGTATTTTTTTTGTGTTATTTCAAATTTGAAATTTATTGTTTTGTTTCAAGGTGTTTTTATTTTGTGTTAGATTTGAATGGGTTTCAAGGCACACTCACCCTAGGGAGGGAAGAGTAACCTTGAAGGGGTAGTTGGATATGATTCTAGGTTTAGTGTAGAGTCTCCCATGTGTGGAGGGATAGACATGGGGTTTCACGATACCCATGATGCCAAGTAGGGCCTAAGGGCACCACGGGGGCATAAGGAGGTTATTCTTGACTGCATCTTGTGAATATGGTCAAATCAGGTCCATGTGTGGCTTGAGTTTTATTCACTGATGCTTGGATTTCTCCTACTATGAGGTATACCACTACCCCTATTCAGGAAGGCCTCTTGGAGACCTTCCCCTTGTACATCATTGTGATGTGAAGTTTTTTTCTTGTGCTTGAGTTTTTGTTTGTCTTTATGCCTGATTGTGTGTGCCTGCTTGTAACCCATTCTGGTTTGGATCCCCAAGCTTGGGGATGGCCTTGTAAAGGTCTAGGTTGGGAGGTGAGCCTCCATGGCCAGCCTCAACTTATTTTAGGTACCTGATGGAGTTCGAAGTTGCATTGTAACCCTGTGTGAAAGATGGGTATGGCTGGAAAATTGATCAGTTGTAACCTTTGTTGTTTTAAAATTTCATGGTTGTAAAGTTGCATTAAGACCATATGGAAGTTTTGTAACCTTTCATTATTTTGTAAAAGACGTTATTTTGCTTAAGTAAAATTTTATTAATATGGAATCTTCATTGTTGCAAACTTGGTATTATGGCCATTATGAAGAATTGCAATCTTTCATAATTTTGTAACCTTAGTAGTTTGAAGGTTTTCTTGTTCCCTAATGTATAAAGTTCTTTCTTTATGAATTTGTGTAATCTTGTATTATTCAAAAATAAAGATTTACCATCTAAATTGTTACATAGAGATTTAATGAAATATACCCATTTCTCATTCTATGAATCCAAAAATGAGAATTGGAAGTTTTTAGATTCTATTATTGCCCAGTAGCATACTTACTCCCCATGAGTTAAATAGATTTTTAGTTAATTTTTCTTGAGTTCTTGAGTAAAAAGAAAGGAGAATTTATTT
>MU227375.1:1104320-1128117 GCA_018584345.1 Thuja plicata | reverse complement strand
TTTTCTATGGGGATATCATTTCTTCCTGACAATTAAAATAAAATCTATTTTAAAACTCTAATTAAACATAAAATTGAAGACAAGAGAATTTAACAATCAAATTTGAAGAAAAAACTAAAAATTAAACCTAAATTTTAAAACAAATAGCATTCATGGTTGTAGAATCACTTACCTCTTCTTTCGGTTCGACCTTGTTGATGTCGTGGAGCCATTTTTGCTTCACTTTGATGGAGCAAGCCTCACAATGAATCACGTATGCGCTGTTATGAAGAGAAAAATAGCAAAATGCGGCTTAAGAGAAGAAAAATGAGCCACAAAGTGGCTGCCCAAGCTTTTTATAAAATAAATTAGGGCACGCGCCCTATGGTTTGAATTTCCCAAACCATAGGGCATGTGCCCTAAGCGTAAATGGGGGCCAAAAAGGTATGTGGCACCTTTTTGGTCCCCCATCTTGGTGCACATACCCGAAAGTATGATTGATAATTTTCAAGAAGCCAGAGAAGTGTATGTTGAGGATTGGTTGTTTGAATGCAAACATGGATATATTCAAATTTTTCATCTACCAAATCTAAGCCCCAATCTCAAAGTCGTCACCAGAGGGCAGAAATTTATGGTTGTATCATATGGCCACAAGTTATTATTTCGTAAAGGCTCATATTTCTCTCAGCCCGTGAATGGTTTCACGTGAGTAATTTCTTATCTTTTATTCTTGGGGTGGGATCTTCCTGCCTGTATATATATGCTTGTAAATAATTTTCAGCTTTGTAAGTTTTTGGTTGTGTGTAGCTTGGTGCTTAGTCTCAATTTTTGGCTTGCTAGTTGCCCTGCTCCCCTCCACCATCTGCAAACAGCTCCCTATCTTTTCTTTGACTCTTGCCCAATGGATTATAGCACTGATACTCCACCAGAGAAATGTTGGATTCTTTGTGTCCTTGTAGTCCACATCCCTAGATAGAGCCAGTTGTTGGCCCATATATGGACCCCCATTTTAAAATTTCAAAAACCCATCTTTCATCTTGTTAACTATGGCTAAATGGAGAATTTTGGCAACATGGCTCATAATATTTTGTGAAGATTATACTCAATGAAGGGGAAGCATTTTGAAGAGATTTTTTATTTATTTTAAACCTTCTATTTGAACTGAAAAGAGAAGGTTCAAATTTATGGTTTGAAAGTACAGGTTCAAATTCTAGTTCAAAAGTGCAGGTTCAAATTCTGGTTTAGAATTTCAAACAATTCAAAATCATGGTGCAAAGGCTCAGTCTTGCAGGTTGATAGATTTTGAATATTCGTACATATTTTTGGTTCAAATTTCAAATTCCAAAAGTTCAAATTATGAAGTTCAAATTCCAAAATTTTAAATTTCAAAAGTTCAAAATGACAGTCAATTATGTGCACGCATCCGACAGTCTGAAATTAAATTTGAAAAAGGTTGTAGATTTTGAAATCTGAGGATGGCCCACTTATTTTCTTGGTTGTAAGTATTTCTAGATTTAATCTTATGGCTATGAGAGCTCATATTATATATTATTTTAATACTTTCTCAGAATTGAGCAACTTGTGACCATGAATTTGCTGAGTTTATTTTTAAGTAGAAAATTAGTCTCAGTGTGGGGAGCATAACTTTGTATTTCACCATTGGATCTGTCTCAAATTATTACATGATTTATAAAATCTTATTTTCTATATCCTCACCGAAGTGATCTTCAAATTACGATCTGGTTTGAAATCTATTTACAACAGAGTACGGGTCTATCAAAAGGTTGTGAGCTATAACAGAAAAAGTCATACCTTGTATTTCTTTTTATTATTTCTCCCCATTAATTTTTTATTATAAGGTTGTATTTGCTTAAAAACAACATTATAATACAGAGAAAACATAAAAGGGAGAAAGCCACGGAAGATAAGAGGAATTTGAGGGATTTTTAAGAATTAGTTATATAACTGAAAAGTTACGAGAAGGAGGATTTTCCAGAATTCTCTATAAAAGAGAAGTCTTTTCAAAGAAAAGGGGTTATGTTTCTTCTTCCAAAGGTATGTTGGTTCTAGGGAAGGGAGATCAATTTTCTGAATTTGTAACAGAGGAATGGGGAGAATTTTTTTTTTCAAAGCTTGATTGTGGTGCAGGTATACGATGATCTTATGGTCATTTGTATTATGTATTTGAAAATAAAAAGAAATTTATATATCAAATATGAAGGTTTGCATGTATATTTTTCTGATTGGAATTAATCTGTAGGTTATTTCAGTCATTTTTAAGTGTAGTTTTGCTCCATATTGTCAAGTGAATGCATGTCATAAAATCTAAAGGTTTTGTGCATTCATATGAGCAAAATAAGATGATAAGTTTTCCTCTTATTTCTTTGTAGTGGGAAGATTGATTATATGGTCTTCGTGTCATATTTAATTTTATTTAAAAGTTATTTAAATCTGTAATCACATTCATTTCATGTTGATGGATGAATGTTAGCTTGCCTTTGTGTCTTCTGGTTAAAGACCTAACTAGCAATTTATTCATTGCATATCTTTTAAGAGGGAGTTGTACCTCTCAATTCAGAGGATAGTTATCAATTTAATGATAACTTATCTAATAGTTAGTGCTCTTTGTTCTTCTTTCTGGGCATTTGGAGTTAGTTTGTTTATCTATTTTTGAAGGACAAATATGTTCACCAACAGACTTTAGCGACTCCGTTGGGGAAATGAAATCAAAGATCAGTTATTTTTATTCTCCAGATTCTAGGATTATCTTTGTGTGTGCAGGATTGGCGAATCTGATAAATAACATGCAAAATCAAAGGGTTGCAAGAAAGGGGAAAAGACCAGACCCCACTATTTTGGAATTCTTGAGATGGATGATAAATTTTTGCATTGCATTCTGGAACCGTTTCAAGGAAAACATTTCTCATGCTATAAAACCCAACCTCAGTATTGAAGATGATCATAAATCTGCTCTTTTATGGAGAAGTCTTTGTCTCAGATTTCACAAGCTGAAAGAGCTTAAAGAAAAGATAAGGTTGTTGCGAGAATATAAAAAAGAGTATCATAGTTGAACAAAGAATTGAGGATTGAAGATGATGAAGTTCCAACTATCCCACAATCTTTTTGTTCTTGCAATTTTTCTGTCTTGAGTGAGTGAGAAATCCAGCCAAGAAAACAATTTAGAAAGAAACCCACAGTCGAAGAGTTAAATGCTAATAATGATCAAACACTCCAATATCTTTGGATTGCCTTCAAGCGAAGCATTTTTTAGGCCAAAAGGGATAAAATCAATCCCTCTGAAGATCACCGATCTTCCCTGCTACTGAAATGTGTGCAACAAAGATATTACCACCTCAAGAATCTTAAACAAGAAACTTTGGCTACAACAGAAAGTTCAAGGGAAAAATTGAAAGATAAAGAATCAGTGTCTTACAATTTATTAGTTCTTGGGGAACAAGATTTTACAACAACATTTATAGAATCATTAGTGCCTTAGGATGACAATGAGAAACAAATAGAAAGTTTACATTAAGCTAAGAATGAAGAATCTCAATCTTTCTTATCATGCATGCAGGATGGACAAGGAGACGAGATGCATGCGCAAGGAAACCTTCTGGTTATTGTTGGTAAAGGTATGAAAATTTCACATTTCCATCCTTCATGTTCACTAGATGGAGATATTGGTTCTATCATAAAATAAGAAGCCCTTTCTTTTAATTTTGATCCTATGAGAATGGAATGTAGTATTCAAAGATCATAATCTTCATCTATATACCATGAGAATAGTTTATTCTATGGCCTGCAAAAAGAATCCATGAAATCTTGTCTTTTTTTGTGTGTTAACAAGAAAGCATGGTTGATGTTATAACAACTAGGAAGCAATTTGAAAATGCTGAAAATAAAATGAGTTGGGGCAGTATGAATGCATTGTATTTACCTAGAGAATTCAGCCACGATTTTAAGATCAAGGATAATCCTCTTTTTGAATTTTATGATCCTAAGTCAGCTAATGAAGATTTATCTCTTGTGCATGATACAGATGAGCTGGAAACATGTACTCTTGTAGGTGATGGAAGCATGATTAGGCACGAGAAAAATAAAGAAGGTAAAGCTTTTTCGAATGACTCTTTATTTGAAAATAAAATTCTGGTTGAGTTAACATTTGAAGAAAATGAGTTGGTCGAGGTTATGGATGATGGTTTTATAATTGATAATGTTGTTGGGGAAGATAATATTTTTGAATTTTATAAAAAAGAGCCAATCTAAAGCATGGCGCCCAATCAGAACTCCTAACAAATCAGTTTCAGCTGCCTGAGGTAATTGAAGAAAGTATGATTGATAATTTTCAAGAAGTAATAGAAGTGTATGTTGAGGATTGGTTGTTTGAATGCAAACATAGATATATTCAAATTTTTCATCTACCAAATTTGAGCCCCAATGTCAAAGCAGTTGCCAGAGAGAAGAAATTTATGGTTGCATCATATGGCCACCAGTTATTATTTCATAAAGGTTCATACTTCTGTCAGCCCGTGAATGGTTTCATGTGAGTAATTTATTGTCTTTTCTTCTTGGGGTGGGATATTCATTCCTATATATATATATATATATATATATGCTTGTAAATAAGTTTCAGCTTTGTAAGTGTTTGGTTGCGCGTAGCTTGGTGCTTAGTCTCAATTTTTGGCTTGCTAGTTGCCCTACTCCCCTCCACCATTTGCAAATAGCTCCCTATCTTTTCTTTGACTCTTTCCCATTGTATTATAGCACTAATACTCCACCATAGAAATGTTGGATTCTTTGTGTCCTTTTAGTCCGCATCCCCAGACAGAGCCAATTGTTGGCCCATTTATGGACCCCCATATTAAAATTTCAAAAACTCATCTTTCATCTTGTTAACTATGGCTAAATGGGAGAATTTTGGCAACATGGCTCATAATATTTTTTGAAGATTATACTCAATGAAGGGGAAGCATTTTGAAGATATTTTTTATTTATTTTTAAACCTTCTATTTGAACTGAAAAGAGCAGATTCAAATTTATGGTTTGAAAGTACAAGTTCAAATTCTAGTTCAAAAGTGCAGGTTCAAATTTTGGTTTAGAATTTTGAACAGTTCAAAATCATGGTGCAAAGGCTCAGTCTTGCATGTTGATAGATTTTGAATATTCGTACCTATTTTTGGTTCAAATTTCAAATTCCAAAAGTTCAAAATGATAGTCAGTTTTGTGCACGCATTCGACAGTCCGAAATTAAATTTGAAAAAGGTTGTAGATTTTCAAATATGAGGATGACCCACTTATTATTTTGGTCGTAAGTATTTCCATATTTAATATTATGGCTATGAGAACTCATATTATATATTATTTTATTACTTTCTCATAATTGAGCAGCTTGTGACCATGAATTTGCTAAGTTTATTTTTAAGTAGAAAATTAGTCTCAGTGTAGGGGGAATTAATTTTTATTATAAGGTTGTTTTTTATTTAAAATAACATTATAATACAAAGAAACCTCATAAGATGAACCCGGCTAAACCTGAAACTAAGCTTTCAATCTTTGACGAGGTGGACGGTATGATTTTGGAAGATGACCTAGAAGAGGTTCTCTCTGAGGAAGAGGAGAAGGTTAAAGGTGAGCCGAGCAATAGAGATATCTCTTTCTCTGTTACTCCTGATAAAGGTAACAATGATGCCTATTTTATTGATACTATGTTATTATTATATGGTTTTTACTTTAAAACAACATTATAATACAGAGAAACCTCGTAAGGTGAGCCCGGCTAAACCTGAAACTAAGCTTTCAATCTTTGACAAGGTGGAAGGTATTATTTTGAAAGATGACCTGGAAGAGGTTCTCTCTAAGGAAGAGGAGAAGGTTAAAGGTGAGCCGAGAAACATAGATCTATCTCTCTGTTACTCCTGATAAAGGTAATGATGATGCCTAGTTTATTGAGACTATGGAAGACTCTGATAAGGAAATCCTAGAGGAGATCACAGAGAAAATTAACAATGTCATGGATGTCTATATTAACAACATTCAGAGGAATAGTGAGGAGATTCCTAAAAAAATTCATATTGAAGCGGATAGTTTGGGTAATATTATGAAAGAGTATGCTGAAGATTTTGAAGATTTGGAAGTAGACAATGAGAAATCTTTGGAAGAAGACTATGAAGAAGTTGTCAATAAGGTTGGGAAGGATAACCTCACTGATACTCAGGGGAGTAAGGACGTTGTTGATCAGAACAAGAAAGATGTCGAGTGTAAGATCATTCCTACCCCTTCTGACATCCCTAAGGGCAAAATCCAAGATAAAGGCAAGAAATTTAATCAGAAATAGAAAATTATTGAAGAAGACCTATGGGATGCGAATTTCAAGATTAAGAGATTTTCTAGCATCATCTCTTTGCAAGCTACCAGAAACAAATCCATGTATGGCTTCAACATTGATAAATGGGTCCAAGAGGATATTCAAGAGGCTAGATCCAAAATTAAAGCCCTAGAGATAAGGAATGTGATGCTCGATGATGCTATCTTGAAAATGCAAAAGGATGTTGTGGATACTCAGAAAGGTAAGACTATTTTTGATGAGGTAACTGATAAGAATAACAAGCTCAAAAAAACTATCTCCAAAGTTATTGACACTTCTATTAAAAATATAACAAAGAGAGTCAATAATAGTGAAGCTATGATGAAGAAGCTGATTATCATGAACAACGAGGGTATGAAAATAACTATGGATAATCTTAAGGCTCTATGTGCTTTTCTGGAAGGGAACAGCCCTGAAAAAGGCAACGATGAGGAAGAAGGGAAACAGGACAATCAGCTTGTTGGCCCTGGCTCTAGTACCAGAAAGAAATTTTCTCCTAATGCCAAACATGTCACCAAACTAAAGGATTTAATTTAGAACATCCAGAATCAGATGCTGGAGGCAGAATAATTTGTCAAGTTGCTGGATTGATCTCTGTGCTGGGAGGTTTTTTTATCCCATTTTGCTGGTAGTTTTTTGGGGGCTTTTGTTTTTGTTCCCGTGTTTCTTTCTGATTCTTGGGTTTTATCCCTTTGGTTTCTATCAGATGTTTTGACAGTCTATTGTATATTCATGTTTTATATTCTTTCATTTTTCTGCTTTGTTAAAGGTTTTTGGGGTCCCTTCAAAACCTAAAGTTATCGTAATCAAAAACACTATAATACAGAGAAAACATAAAAGGGAGAAAGCCACAGAAGATAAGAAGTTGGGGGATTTTCAAGAATCAGTTATATACCTGAAAAGTTACAGGAAGGAGGATTTTACAAAATTCTCTATAAAAGAGAAGTCTTTTCAAAGAAAGGGGGTTTTATTTCTTCTTCTAGAGGTCTGTTGGCTATAGGGAAGGGAGATCATTTTTTTGCGTTTGTAACAGAGGAATGGGGAGAGTTTGTTTTTGTTTTTCAAAGCTTGATTATGGTGCAGCGATACGATGATCTTACAGTGACTTGTATTATGTATTTGAAAAAAAAAAAGGAATTTATATATCAAATCTGAAGGTTTTCATGTATATTTTTTTGATTGGAATTAATTTGTAGGTTATTTCAGTCATTTTTAAGTGTAGTTTAGCTCCATATTGTCAAGTGTATGCATGACATAAAATCTGAAGGTTTTGTGCATTCATGAGTAAAATAAAATGATAATTTTTCCTCTTATTTATCTGTAGTGGGAAGATTGATTATATGGTCTTTGTGTCTTATATTTTTCAAGGACAAATATGTTCACTAACAGTTCGGTAGCTTCTTTTCTGGTTTTGAAGGACAAATCTATTCACTAACAGTTTGGTAGCTTCTTTTTCTAGTTCAGATAAACTATCGAGCTCTCCTTCATTCATGTAAATGAAAGATTTGTAGTCTTCGGGTTCTTTCTTGCATTCAACTTCACTCTTTTCTGCATATTCATCAATTCTCAAATTTTCACTTTCCACAACTTTATTTGTGTTAGAATTCAAACACTTGTACACTTTTCTCTTAGTGGAATAACCTAGGAATATGCCTTCATCACTTTTAGAATCAAGTTTTCCATTTCTGTTGTCCTTCAGTATATAACATTTTCTTCCAAAGACTTTAAAATAATTTACATTAGGTACATAACCATACCATAACTCATAAGTTGTAATATCAGTACCTTTCTTGACTTGCACTCAGTTCAAGGTATAGACTATTGTACTTACAACTTATCTTGAGTACTTTTGTGCAACATTCTTCTCTATCATCAGTGTTCTAGCATAATACATTATTGATCTATTGCTTCTCTCGGCTATGCCATTCTATGGAGGATTCCTTGGAGCAAACATTTGTCTTTTAATTCCTCTATCATTACAAAATAAGTTGAACTCACTAGATATAAACTCTCCTCCTTTGTCAGATCTTAAACATCTCAAGCTCTTACCTGTCTCTTTTTCAACTTTTTCCAAATACCACTTAAACAACTGAAAAGCATCATATTTTTATTTTAGAAACATCACAGTCATCATTATAGAGTAATCATCAACAAACATTATGAAATAATATCACCACGGTAGCTTTGCACACCAATAGGTCCACAAAGGTCAGTATGAACTTTGTGTGTGGTAAAATGTGTGATTATAATATGCAACCAAACACTTCAATAAACCATTACATAAAAAGGGGTTAGTATCAAAATGAAGATCAAACATAGCATAAAACCCCTTGAAACTGGCTTATTTCTTCCTAGTTGAAGCAAGTGTGATTCTCATGAGTTGTCCATCAGATTGGACATGGAAAATCAGTGACTTGACTACTCCAAAATGGAATATTCAATGCAAGATGGAGAAAGATGCATAGACTTGCATACTTTGCTCTTGAAAACTTGAAAATGTAAATGCATGGACTAGCAAACTAAATGCATAACAAATATAAATGGTGCTAAGATGCAAGATTAAGCTACCAAATGAAAAGAAAAATGCATCTACATTAAGCTATGAAAAGAAACTAGAATTCCATTAAGCTAAGAAATGAAGCTAGCAATGCCATAATGCAAGTAAACTACTATGCATGTAAGAACTATGAGTGCACAAATAAGCTCTAGAATGAAAATAACATTATAAGTCTACTCCAAATCTTCTTGTTATTTTAAGCAAGGGAGTTATCCCTTTTATAAGAGATTCCACAAATGAGTGTTTGAGATTAAGAGGCAAAAGAGAATGATCAATGGTGGAGATGCAACTTCCCTCAATCCATGTAAGCTAAGTGTAATGCATTTGATTGGTCAACCCTTGTGGAGAATAAGACAAATTTGTATTTTCCCTTTTATTTGTTTTATTTGGTTTTTTGAGTGCACACCCATGTGTGAATAGGTTCACTTTTTGATTTAAAAGGGACTTAGGACTTTTTGATTTTATCCCAAATGTTTTATGCAATTTTAAGATTTAGGCTTGGGTGATTGATTATTTGATTCAACAAGTTAGGATTAGAATTATGCAAGTAAATTTGATTAAGTGCTCTCATAATTATGGTCAAGTGATAATGTCTTAGATTTTAGAATTTATTAAGACCAATTAATCGGGAATAGAGGCTATAGGTTTGCTAGACCAATTCTAGGTGATTACATTTGCCCCTCTTTGACTAATGCGTGATCAATCTGGGAATACATTGAGTCAAAGAACATGCGAAGCTTGATTGGATTAGGAAATATCTTGATGTGAAGTGATGAAACTATCTCACTAATCAGAATCGATTATGAACTTGATTGAATGAAGGCTGGTTGAATTTTGAAGATATCAGCTCTAGACTTGATTGAGCGAAGAGTAATAAAATATTTTGAGCATCCAACTTGATGTGAAGTGATGAAACTGAATGTTTGTCCTCCAATCAGATTTCCTGATCTTGGATTAGGTTTGAATGACTAATCAACCTGATGTGATGTGATGAGGCTGATTGCCATTCGATTGGTTGATTGGGATAATTGACTTGATATGGGTCCTAATGAAGCCAATTACCAGATTGAGAGGAGTTATTAGATTGATATGGTGCGATGAACCTGATATGCCCCTAGAGATTTAGATTTGATGTGCGGTGATAAGAATTACTTGATTGATTTTTTATTCAATTCAGGGCATGATGCCCCTAGAGATTGAACTTGTTGATGTGAATCAAATTGTTGATATAATGGTACTACTCCCTCGGGAACAAAATTGAAAGGAGGGGAGGCACAAGCCTGATAGATCAAAAAAGCATTGAAAATTGTGAGGTGTGAGCCTGTTTGAGGGCTAGTTGACCAAGTTTGACCGAGAGTTGAATTTCTGGATTGGAGAGGGAAATGCATGAGTAAATTGATCAAGAGGAATCTCAAATCAGAATCTTGTGAGGAAAGCATCAACGATCAACTACATTTGTGAAAAATAGGTTAATTTTGCATTTTGACTATCAAAATATCGTTAGATTTAAATTTTGGTCCTAAAAATGGTTTTAGAGCAGTCTGATTAGCCAGGCGCAATTTTCACGTCCATCAGGGTACTTTTAAAATTAGGTCAAAATCTCTATATAAGGCCCAGAGGGGTCATTTTCAAATCATTTTCACCATTTGCATTTGAGTTTGACAAGCTTATCTGAGCAAAAATGGTGGTCCCAGTAGCAAATCATCATTTTAAGTGCATGTGGCGATATGGATGGCCACAAGACTACCCACCTCCAGTAAGTAGCTGATAAACTTCACCTTTGCATTCAATTTTGCAAGTTTTTCATACTTTTTTTGCACATTTTTGACATTTTTAGGTTGTAGGTCTCGGTTCGTCGTACGAACCGGTGAGAGGGATCGTACGAAAAATCACAAAACTATCTTTTCCAATTTGAGTCCATTAGTTTTTATGCACAGGGATTTGTCTCACGGGGATCATCCATCTGTCGCACAACAACATTCATAGAAGCCCACTTTTTCATCTGACTATATTATATTTGTTGTTTCACCTGCAATCCTCATTCATATGGATTTTGGTACCAGTGCCCCTTGTCTGTACTTTGTTGTTTAGGCAATGGAGGTACTTTTTGATTTTTTTACTGATTGATTGTATGGTTTCTTGCTTTCATAGCATGTTTGATAGCTTGTCTAATTATTTCTTGCTGAGTGTAGCTGATTTTGATGTCATTACAGATGCTTCTTCATTGTTTGTTGGCTCGCAGGTAGATTTACCAGATATACAGTTTCGTTCCACTTATCCTCCTACCATGCGCCTGGTGAGGAACTTGTCTGATGATCAGAGGGGTCACCTAAGAGATTGTGGTTTTGGATGGTTACCCCAAATTCCTGACATCTGAGTTAACAATGGAATTTTGATAGCTTTAGTAGAGAGATTCCATAGTGAGGATAATACATTTCATTTGCTGAATGGGGAGATTACTATCACTCCCAAGGACATATAAAGGATTCTAGAGATTTTGTTTGCAAGAGAGAGGATAGAGTATGATGTTGCCTCATAGTTAGGTACACAAGCATTGATCTGAGTGCTCCATGATCACACGATCTTGGACAAGGTCATATCATGGGATGATCTGATGAGCCAGTATGGTGCACAGTATCCACTTGAGTGCATGATCATGGGATACATAGGTTGCTTTCTGATGGCAGACAGGAGCTAACTGGGATTCCATTATGGATGGGGTAGGGTACTGGAGAGATTTTCTACTCGGCCAGAGTGATTGGGTTGGGTTCATTACCTTCTTGCGCACATGTATCATGAGATGCATGAGATCGCTTATAGAGGAGTATGAGGGATGTCCGTAGGAGTGCTAGTGTTGTAGATATGGGCCTCGGAGCATCCTCCCATATGTCAACAAGTGACAGATGATCCATGTTAGATTGGACAGCCATACATGTACAGGTATGTAGGCTTCCTTACACAACCCCACCTAGGGAAGAGTGACTACTGGAGGCATCAGTTATATGATCTTAGCTTGGTGTTCTGGAGACCATATGTATAGACAGAGGCCTAGGCTGACTGGAGAGACCAGCGGAGAGATTTCTTTGTTTCATGTCCTTTATTCAGGAGGACCTTTAGTGTTGTGGAGCGATTCGTAGTAGGCAGAGTATTGCAGAAGTATGGTTGTGCTCAAGGTATTCCACAAGAGTCGACACCATATGCTCATTTTGTGGATGAGGAGCGCCAAGGATGGTCTCAAAGATTATCTCCAGCTCTTTGCACACAGGACCTGATAGGTTTGCATAGGCCTATTTGAGACTATCTAGAGGATATCACAAATGTGGGGGTCACACCCCAGTATAGAGATTATTTCACTCACCACCCCTGCCCCAGATTCACAGATCTGATGGAGAGAGCATCGCGGATTAAGGAGGTAGGTGTCCCTTAGAGGGCTATAGGTGGACATGGTGGACCAGATAGATTACCATTGAGAGGTATGGCCCCTTCTAGAGTAGGGATCACCATAGGTGCCAGCACCAATAGGACATCCATAATCAAACAGCAACATCGGCAAGGGGAGGGAGGCACCTGTGGTTCCATAGGAGTTGATATCCTAGCAGCACAGGTTGATGAGGAGATGGGAGATGCTCAGCTGGATCTCAGTCTTGATGAGTTCGTCAGACAGGTTTGGTAGCATAGGTTTGAACATGCACAGGTCAAGGAGGAGGGAGTACCATAGGAGAAGACACCTCAGAACGTGATTAGGACATTGAGAGGACAGGTCCAAGCTATGTAGAGACAACTTGCAGTAGCACAATCCTAGATCATAGAGAAAACCTGATAAATCACAGGCCTTGAGGAGAGAGTCCAAACATTGACTTAGGGGTTCACAGCTAAGTGCTCTACTCTTTAGAGAGAGGTCATCCATCAAAACAGTCGGGCATCTTACTATGTGGCGGTGTACAGTGTAGCAGTTCCTGTGGCACAAAAGGTGCCACCATATTCACAATACTTGGCATGATCTAAGGGAGTAGACCCTCCTCCCAGAGAAGATGCTCCTCCACACCCACCCCCTGATGGTGGCGAGGGAGGAAGAGAGACTTGATTATTCCCCTTTTTTCTTTTCACCTTCTAATTTTTGGAGATCTACGTGATTGTACTAGATTTATTTGCATCGAGGATGCGTATTTTTTCTCGTGATTCTAGAGCACACTTTTGTATACATTGAGACCTTGATAT
This sequence comes from Thuja plicata, assembly GCA_018584345.1. Taxonomy (NCBI): domain Eukaryota; kingdom Viridiplantae; phylum Streptophyta; class Pinopsida; order Cupressales; family Cupressaceae; genus Thuja; species Thuja plicata. The sequence goes on along the minus strand of MU227375.1, from coordinate 1,114,999 downwards.
ATATATATATATATATATATATATATATATATATTTATGTGATGACTATTTTTTTCTCCATGTGTTGTCTTTCATTTCTTTAACTTGTTCTTGATGAATCTATTATTTTTTGAATATCTTGGAACATGTGCATATAGATAGTATCTTTCTCTCCCTAGATGATATGTTTCTTACTGTGATGATTATGCATATTTGTTCTTGTTGACACTAACCATTTGTGCATAGATAGGTAACCTTAAGGAGATGAATTAGAGTTGATCACTTTAGCAAAGGATTCGAGGAAGCAATTGGTCAAAGGGATAGCTCAGTTTTTGTTTTTTTTTTGTTATAATGCTATTTTTCAAGCCTAGGAGTGCAAATGCAACCTATAACACTGAGTATTCAAGTCACTGATTTTGGTAGTCCTTAGTTTCATCATCAAGCATTTGGGACATCGGAACTGATACAACCCTTACTAGTGACACTGAGACCATAAGAGTATGAATATGGCCTTCATCAAATGAAATATGGGAGACAACAAAAGAAGCTAGGTATAGGAACCAGGATGACCTGAATATTGTCTCTAGATGATTTTGTAAAGATACACCAGTACCGAGGCATTCAGAGCCAGGATAACCATGAGTGTGTCCTTACGTAAACAAGTAGAATAACAGACAAGGAGATAGTCCCAACCTCACCTTAGCATGCAAGGAAGTAGGATCAAGGGATGTGAGGCTTATCCACCTAAATATGGAATCTCTTACCACATACACCCTACTTGCTTGACACAAGGATCATTGGGACCACACCAACAAGCATAAATCAATGAAAATAGCATGAAATCATTGATAACAGACAGCATTTAAGAAAAGCACCATCAAGCATTCAGTCTATGTAAGTGGTTGATGTGGGTTTTGAGAAACACCATTGTGTTGGTATGTTTATTATTGTGCAAATTTTGTAAGTTTTGTTCGATGTGTGTTGAAAAACAAATGTTTGTCTGAAAGAGAGTGTTGAGAAACATTGTTTGATTAAAGTGTTGAGAAACACTAGTGTGTCAATGGAAAAATATCCAAGTGGATAGAATACCATGATAGCAAATGAGGGGTAGTACAACTGCCAAGGTATGCAGATGCAGGAACCATGATGCAGCCCTTTGACTCAAGAGGTCAATTGGTTCCAAACTTGAGATGTCAACTTTACTGTTGGTGCAAGGTCAAGATAGTCAAGTGACGTATGGATAGATGGAGCACTGATTACAAGTGGCGCATGTTGCCAGGTTTTCAACACTTGGCAAAATTTCTATTTTTTCTACCAAGGCGCCTGTTTCCAGGTTTTCACCAAGGCACTTTTCTGATTTTCAATTTTTTTGTATTTTTCATCTTTTTTTCTTTTCTTTTTCTTTTTTTTTGATATATTTATCAAAGTGCCTATTTCCAGGTTTTCGCCAAGATGATCATTATTGCAGGACTTTTTCCAAATGTTTTTTACTTTTTCTTCTTTTTATTGTTTTTGATATTTTTCAGGATCATATATGTATGTACATGTTGTTGGCCAGCAAGAATGTCTCAAGTGTAGAACTTTTTCACATGTAGAGCGTTAATGGGTTTAGTAAAGATTTCCCCTTCTAGAGTTGATAGTTGATAGGCTCCCAAGCCAAATCTTGTGGTGAACACAAAGGGACCAGCCAGTTGGGTTCAAACTTCCCCTTTTGTTTGCGATGTTATTGGTTCTTTGGGTTTTCTTTAAGTACAAGGTCACCAACCTAAAATTCTCTATGTTGTACCTTCTTTTTGTAGCCTCAAGACATTCTCTTCTGATAGACCCTTAAATGATCAAATATTTCTCTTCTACATTCATCAAGTAACTCAAGCGCCTGGATTCTGGAAATCTGATAGTCTTCATCAGTGATGAGTCCATGTAAGTTAACTCAGAGCGATGGTATTTCTACCTCAATGGGAAATACAGCTTTTGTGCCATATACCAAGGAAAATGGTGTTGCCCCTGTAGGCGTGTGGATACTAGTTCGATAGGCCCACAAGGATGGATTAAGTTGAAGATCCCAGTCTTTTCCTGTCTTTCTTACTATTCTTTGCAGGATCTTTGATATGTTTTTATTGGAAGCTTCATCCCGTCCATTGCCTTGAGGATAGTAAATAGAGGAATAGTGTCGAGTAATTTTGAAATTTTCACATAACTCATCCATATCTTTATTTTTAAATTTTCCTCCATTGTCTATGATGATGGAGGAGGGTATCCCATATCTGCATATGATATAATTCAAGATGAACATGGATACTTTTTTCCTAGTTTCTTTAATGAGAGGAACTGCTTCAACCCACTTTGTGAAGTACTCAGTTGCAGTGATAATAAATTTGTGTCCCCCAGAGGAAGAGGGATATATTTTTCCTATGAGGTCAAAGGCCCATTGTTGAAATGGCCATTGGGTGATAAAAGGTAACATTTCTCACACAGAAGCAAGAATGAGGTTACCATGAGTCTGACATTTTTTGCAAGCTTTAGTAAGTTGGATAGCATCTTTTTCTAAGGAGGGCCAATAGTATCCTACTCATAAGATCTTCTTAGCTAATGAAAGGTCATTCGAGTGAGACCCACAAATACCTTCATGGATTTCCTTAAGTGCATGCTCAAATTTGTCACATTATAGACACCTAAGAAGAGTACCATCAAGACCTCTTCTATACATGTCATTATCCATGATCAAGTAACGTGATGTGTTCCTTATGGGGTTTCTTTTTTCATTTTTTAGATAAGTCAGGGGGGATAATTTGCAGATTAATCTCTATACCTAATTGCTCAGGGAAGTATCTCTTATACCTATGTTATTCATGATTATTTTATTAGCATTTTAATTATACTTATTGAATTTATTTATCTCTCAGCCTGCATATTCGCATTTGAATTCATAAAACTAGTATTTACACGTGTTTTTGTCATTTATTTTATACCTTTTTGCATATCTTTCCAACAACTAAACTTCAACAATGATCGACAACTGGCGCTTTCCCTTGATCAGCAAGATGAATACTTTTAACCATTAAGGCATCGCACAATGTTGACGTGTGTCCTAGTCCCACTAAGATCTGAGCAGAAGATTAACAGTTTAAGCACCATTTAGATCAAGCTTCATCAATGGTCGGTGTGTTTCCTTAAAGGAGAATATGCAGATTATTTAACCTCCAAGGGATTATGCATGATCAACGTGTGTCTCGGACCCACTTGATTCTCATCAATGAAGAACATAGACCTGTGGTTAAATTCTGATGAAGTTATGCAAGGATCTACGGTCAAAATTATGCCACGAATCTTAAGATGAATGATCTTTAATCGTCAAGGAAACGTGACAGTGCGACATGTGTCATGGGCTGCCAAATTCTAAGGATGAGACAACGAGGATATAGGTGGCAACATATAATTGGATGAATAGGATGACAAGGTTACATGATAGTTTACAAGGCAGGTTAAAGTATGAGCTACTAAAGCCTCATCTTTTAGCACTTGGGTTTAATCAATGATGGTGACTTAACCAAGAAATAAAGATGATTGACTGATAACAAAGCTTTTGAGGATTGATCTACGGTTAAGTTGATGAAGATCAATGACAATCGTTATGCCTCAAAGCATAAGTTGCAGGATCTTTAACCATTAAGGCATCACGATAGAGAAACATGTGTCAAGGGCCCACCGAGGTCTAAGCTATATGATCGGTTGTTCAAAGATGGAAAGCATCGACGGTGGGCGTGTTTCCTCTATCAAGAGATGCCCGTTATTTACTCTTTAAGCCATTACGTGATCTTGACACATGTCTTGGATAGTCGACAGGGTAGAGAGCTCATATGGCGATGTCAACAAGGATTTTTATATATTATTTTATTTCCTATTTTAATTGTAAAATGTATTAACGAAGGGTTTTTTCTATTTGATTAATGTGTTATCAACATCTTCATGTAGGGTTTTTGAAGGTGGTGATTGCCAAAATAATGCAACCCTGGTGAAATTTAGGAGGATGATCACATGTAGACATACTTGGAGGAATTTTTACGAGCATGAAGAATACCAGAGGGTGGTTGACAATGTCAACATTCCTATTTTCAATTATGATGCTATTCGACATGCTAGAGATGATCTTCATTCTAAAAAGTAGAGATATTATGCAGAGTCATTGTTTGATAATCTGAGAATGAATTACCAAGGATTAACTAAGAAATTATTGTTGAAACCTAATAGTCGAGAACTATTCTTAACAAGGATGATTAATCATTCCTTTAACTGTAACTAATGTTTTGTTGTTGATCATAGGATTAGGTTTTAGTTATCAAAAGGTACATCGGTCGGAAGCTTGTATGAATCTCTTGGATTTTATATTATTAGGGATACCAACACCATGTGGAAAGAAGGAAAAATAATTATGTTATTTTTGTTCTATTTTTTATCACAACTGCAACATGGACTCAAATTTACTATTTTTCAAAATCAATAAAAGATAAGTGTTTATGTCTAATTTGTGGTAAAAGGGTTAAATTCATTTCAGTTAGTCCATTGCAATTATTGAAGGAATTTTAATTTCTATTTTAGATATGTTTGTGTAGAGATATTATATGTCTTATATCATTGTTTGATCATCAAGGAGTTTATAAAAAGTCAGTATTTTCAACTTCTTGTTCAACTGGTCTCCCAACCATAGGAGTTAAATTCATTTGAACTAACAAAGATATAAATAGACTTAATCTCTCTGCATCCAAAGCATTTGGATAGTCGATAGTATTGATACTATCTTGCAAATTTGTACATAGGATTGATTTTGGATTGAATCTATTGCCCAATTGATATAGGCACTAATCTAATTATTGGATATAGTCATTAAGTTCATGGTTTCATGTTGTTGAGATATTCTAGAATTCAATCATTTATATATACATTGTTATAAAACAATTTTGCAATCTTTACAAAGCATTCATTTTTGCAGTTATATGTTATTTATCACAAGTTGATTTCTTTCAAGTACCTTTCCATATTTGAGAGGGAGAATTTTGAAGTGATTTCATCTTCTATAAAAATCCTTGAAGGAGATATCAGGTTATAGGCCTCCCAGCCTTGGTTCTGTAGAGCTAGAATTGCAGAAGTTTTAAATTTGTTTAGTTGAAGCTTGTTAGTTGGTCAAGTCACTTGGTTTTTCCACCATTGGATTGGCAAGTCTATAGGAAATCCAATCTGTTGATTTGAGCACCAACATATTGGAAACTTTGTTGGGGATTTGTCTATAAAAGACAATATCGAACATCACTTAGAAGCTCTGGTGATATATGTAAGACTCTGCTGGGAGAAAGGACTCAGAAAGCAGTAAGTATTTTCCTTCTGGTAAGAAGGTGGTGACTCTACAAAATATTGATGTAGTTATATTTTGGTAAAATAATTGGGTTATATTAAGTATTCATGTGGGGTATAAGATCCTTGCATCAAAATCAGCTTGAATTAGACTTACACAAAAGTTTAAGAAGAAGTAAGAAACAAGTTCTAGACATGTTTTACATTGGACTTAAGAGGTTTCCTGATAGGGAGAACATCGGTTTCAATGAAGAAATCCATTGTAAAAATCCAAGATATCTGGAGGATAATAGAAACCCCTTTGGCTTTGAAGATGCTAAAGATCATAATCTAGTATAGGAAATAGAAGAGGAGATAGAATAATATGATGATGAAGATCAGTTCTTATATGCTACACTAAGAAAGTTGACTGAGTATGGCAGACAAAATCCAAAAGTGGTTAAAGCTTTGAGAAGGCTACCTAGTGAGGCCTTGGATAGGCTAGATATAAAAAGAAGTGATTTGATTACAGTACCTAATGATGAATAAGGAACAAAAGAAAAGGTGATGTCGAGAAGAGATGGACTACCATAATACAGTCCCACTCATAAGAAAAATGGAGGGCAAATTTTCAGTAGTGATCATACAAACCCATTGTTTGAACCAGACAATAGAGGAAAGTATGAGAAGAAAAATAATGAAAATGGAAGGAGTACTTATGGGGGACAACCAAGTAAGGGAGAAAACTAAGACCGAGATAATCCAAGGCAAAAAAATATGGGAAATCAGTATAATAATGGTCAAAATCACCACGGCATAAATCACCAAAATCTCAGAGGGAAAAATGGGAATCACCATAATATGGGCCAGAGAGGAAGAGCACCTATGGTGGTGGAAAGATATAGGCAACTTGATTTCAGTGGGATAGTCGGATATCCAAACACTATATCAAATGAATTGAGAAATGTCATCCTAAAAAATTTCAGGAAATGGAGAAAAATTTGCTGAACAACACACCATAAATTTAAAAAATATTATAGAAGAGTTAGAGGGAAACCATGAGGATATCTTCATGAAGTTATTTGTCCAATCATTAACTAAAGATGCTATTGAATGGTATAGGGGGTTTCCTGGTGGATCCATCTCAAGCTGGTGTGACTTTGTAAATCAGTTTATTGAGTAGTTTGGTGATCATAATGATACATCTTTTACATCTCATGAATTAACCAGCATTAAAAATTATTTTAATGAATCAGTTGAAGAATTCAATAAGAGGTTTAATAAGGTCTTGAATAGAATACCAATATATATAAGAAAAGTTGATTCTTTTTTTATTGATTTCTATCTAAGTGAATTTGATAGAAAAACACATTATGAGATTAGATCACAAGGACCTGCAACATTGCAGCAAGCTTTCAAAGTTGTCACTACCATTGAAAATAATAGAAAGGTTGCTGGAAGGATATATAAGAGGGATGACACTAAATTATACAATCCAAAGGCCCCTAAAAAGATGATCTCAAAGAAATTATGGATATGCTAAAAAATCTAAACGCAAAACAAGGTAGGAGTGATAGGCCATCATTCCCTAAAAATGACAGATTTAGATTACAAGATATGCCATACACTACTAATTGGAAAGATAGTAAACCTGAAAAGCAAAGTTATACTAAAGAAACACCTGATCCACTGAAAAGGAACAACCATTTGGTTGAAAGCTATCCTTGGTTTGAGGCTTGTACATTACCAATGTTTTATGCAATTTTAAGATTTGGGCTTGGGTGATTGATTATTTGATTCAACAAGTTAGGATTATAATTATGAAAGTAAATTTGATTAAGTGCTCTCATAATTATGGTCTAGAAATAATTTCTTGGATTTTAGAATTTATTAAGACCAATTAATCGTGAAAAGGGGCTATAGGTTTTCTAGACCAATTTTAGGTGATTACATTTGCCTCTCTTTGCCTAATGTGTGATCGATATGGGAACACATTGAGTCAAAGAATGTGCAAAGCTTGATTGGATTACGAAATAGTTTTATGTGAAGTGATGAAACTATCTCACTAATTAGAATCGATTATGAAATTGTTTGAACGAAGACTGATTAAATTTTGAAGATATCAGCTCTAGACTTGATTGAGCAAAGACTAATAGAGGAGATCTGAGGATATCAGCTTCAGGCTTGATTGAGAGAAGAGTAATAAAAGAGTTCAAGCATCCAGCTTGATGTGAAGCAATGAAACTGAATGTTCATTCTCCAATCAGATTTCCTGATCTTGGATTAGATTTGAATGATGAATCAACCTAATGTGATGCGATGAGGTTTATTACCATTTTATTGGTTGATTGGGATAATTGACTTGATATGGGTCTTGATGAATCCAATTACCAGATTGAGAGGAGTTATTAGATTGATATGGTGCGATGAACCTGATATGCCCCTAGAGATTTAGATTTGATGCTCGGTGATAAGAATTACTTGATTGATTTTTTATTTAATTCAAGGCATGATGCCCCTAGAGATTGAACTTGTTGATGTGAATCAAATTGTTGATATAATGGTATTGTTCCTCAGGAATGAAATTGAAAGCAGGGGAGTCACAAACCTGTTAGATCAAAAAAAGCATTGATAATTCTGAGGTGTGAGTCTGTTTGAGGTCTGGTTGACCAAGTTTGACCAAGAGTTGAATTTCTAGATTGGAGAGGGAAATGTGTGAGGAAATTGATCAAGAGGAATCTCAAATCATAATCTTGTGAGGAAAGCATCAGCGATCAACTACATTTGTGAAAAATAGGTTAATTTTGCATTTTTGAGTATCAAAATGTTGTCAAATTTTGATTTTGGTCCTAAAAATGGTTTTGGAGTAGTCTGATTAGCTAGGGGTGTAATTTTCACATCCATCATGGCACTTTGAAAATTAGGTCAAAATCTCTATATAAGGCCGGGAGGGGTCATTTTAAATCATTTTCACCATCCGCATTTGAGTTTCGAGAAGCTTCTCTGAGAAAAAATGGTTGTCCCAATAGGAAATCATCATTTTGAGTGCATGTGGCGATATGGATGGTCACAGGACTACCTACCTCCAGTAAGTAGCCAATAAACTTCACCTTTGCATTCAATTTTGCAAGTTTTTCATACCTTTTTTGCACGTTTTTCACATTTTTAGGTCGTAGGTCCTGGTTCGTCGTACAAGCCAGTGAGAAGGCTTGTACAGAATATTGTAAAACTATCTTTTTCATCTGAGTTCATTAGTTTTGTTGCACAGGGATCACCCATCTATCACACGAAAACATTCATAGAAGCTCACTTTGTCATCTGACTATATTAGATTTGTTGTTTCACTTTGTTTTTCATTTCACTTGCAACCCTCACTCGTATGGATTTTGGTACCAGTGCCCCTTATCTGTACTTTTTTTGTTTGGGCAACAAAGGTACTTTTTGATGTTTTCTATTGATTGATTGCATGGTTTCTTGCTTTCGTAGCATGTTTAATAGCTTGTCTAATTGTTTCTTACTAAGTATAGCTTATTTTAATGTCGTTACTAATGCTTCTTTACTATTTATTGTCTCGTAGACATATTTACCAAATACATAGTTTCATTTCACTTATCCTCCTAGCATGCGCCTGGTGAGGAACATGTCTGATAATCAGACGGGTCACCTAAGAGATTGCAGTTTTGGATGCTTATCCCAGATGCCTGACATCCAATCTAACCATGGACTTTTGATAGATTTGGTGGAGAGATTCCACAATAAGGATAATACATTTCATTTTTTGACTGGGGAGATTACTATCACTCCTGAGGACATATACAGGATTCTTTGGATTTCATTTGCAAGAGAGGATAGAGTATGATGCCGCTTCATAGTTAGGTACACAGGCATTGATCTGAGTGTTCCATGATCACACGATCTTGGACAAGGTCATATCTTGAGATAATCTGATGAGTCAGTATGGTGCATAGTATCCACTTGAGTGCATGATCACAGGATACATAGGTTTCTTTCTGATTGCAGACAGGAGCCAGCAGGGATTCCGTTGTGGATGGGGTAGGGTATTGGAGAGATTATCTACTTGGCTAGAGTGATTGGGTTGGGTTCAGTTCCTTCTTGCGCACATGTATCACAAGATGCATGAGATCACCTATAGAGGAGTATGAGGGATGGTCATAGGAGTGCTAGTCTTGCAGATATGGGCCTCAGAGCATCTTCTCGTATGTCAGCCAGTAACGGATGATCCACATTACAGTGGACAGCTAGATGTGTATAGGTATGTAGGTTTCCTTACACAACCCCACCTAGGGAAGACTGACTACTAGAGGCAACATTTAGATGATCTTAGCTTGGTGGTTTGGAGGCCATATGTATGGACAGAGGCCTGGGCCAACTGGAGAGACCAGCGGTGAGATTTCTTTGTTTTACATCCTTTATTTGGGAGGACCTTTAGTGTTGTGGAGTGATTCATAGTAGGCAGAGTGCTATGACAATATGGTCATGCTCAGGTAATTCCACAGGAGTCAACAGCATATGCTCATTTTGTGGATGAGAAGCGCCAAGGATGGTCTCAGAGATTATCTCCAGCTTTTTACACACGTGACCTGATAGGTTTGCATAGGCGTGTTTGGGACTATCTAGAGGATATCATAGATGCAGAGGTCACACCCCAGTATAGAGATCATTTCACTTGCCACCCCTTCCCTAGATTCATAGATCTGATAGAGAGAGCACCGTAGATTGAGGAGGTAGACGTCCCACAGAGGGCTATAGGTGGACAGGGTGGACCAGATATAGTACCACAGAGAGGTCTGGCTCCTTCCAGAGTAGGGAGCACCATAAGTGCCAGCACCAGTAGGACACCCATAATCAGATAGCAGCATCGGCGAGGGGAGGGAGGCACTCTTGGTTCCATAGGAGTTGAGATCCTGGCAGCATAGGTTGATGAGGAGATGGGAGATGCTCAGTTGGATCTCAATCTTGATGAGGCTGTCAGAAAGTTTTGGCAGAGTAGGGTTGCACACGTACAGACCAAGGAGGAGGGAGCACTACAAGAGAAAACTCCTCGAGATGTGAGGACATTGAGAGGACGGGTCTGAGCTATGCAAACACAACTTACAGTAGCACAATCCTAGATTATAGAGCAAGATCGAGCGATCATAGGCCATGACGATAGAGTCTAGACATTGCCTCAAGGGTTCACAGCTGAGTGCGCTACTCTTTAGAGAGAGGTCGTCCATCATACCAGCCGTGTAAGGAAACTCAGGTGCGAAAACAGCTTCCTACACTAATCTCTATAGGAAAGTATTGTGCAAATTCTTTTTAAATCCTTACAATTTCAGATTCGTTAACTACTTTAACAATGATATTGCAGCCAC